>VYZV01012520.1:276666-286875 GCA_013401275.1 Pandion haliaetus | reverse complement strand
TTTTTGACCTCATGCTGGTATGACCTCCTCCAGAAGGGCTGGTAAGTTCGTTCTTCTTTGTGTTTGATGGGTTAAGCTCCACAGCTAGACTGTTTCCCAAGAACCACCGCAGGAAGAAAACCATCTCTTATGCATGACCTTGTCTAAATACAAGACGACAATGAGGCCTTAATGGCCCTGCATCTGCAGTTCTCACAAATTCAGTGCTTTCAGTCTTTTTTTCTTAAATGTATTTTATGAGATGACTGAAGCAATGTTTTGGTCAAAGTTCTGCCAGTAACGACCTCTTGACTTTCCGAACTGCACCTTAGATAATGAGTTGAAAACAAGCAGCAACTCTTTGGGTGCCAAACAGCTACTTATTCACACAGCACCTAAGTCCTCAGCTTTTCTAAAAAAAAAAAAAAATATTTTTGAAACAAGGCTCGTAAGGGGCTGAAATATTGTGACCAAAGCATAATGGCAATCTAAGAACAGATGGGAAGCTGTGGCACAGAACATAATTGCAATACTCACACTATTTATGAATTTTATTATGTTGGACTAAAGAGAATGGAAAAAAAAATATCAAATATTCTGTTTGCAAATGAGGGCCTGGGGAGGTGCACCCATGAAACGTTTTTTTTTTTACAAAAAGTACCTATTTCATCAAAAGAGATGGAAGATACCTAGTACACTTGGTCAGGGCACTGTCTGGAAAAGTAGGAGAATTTGGATCAAGTCCCTGACGGGGCTGCAAACTGGAGGGATTCAGACTATGACCCTCATATCCTGGCTGACATTCCAAGACCATCCTGTTTTCTGTTATACTTTCCTTGTCTTCTGTTTTTCTGCTCCAGTCCCATGAACCTTGGTGAATATTGACCCAAATTTGTATTTCTATCAATGTCCTGCACCCTCCACACTCCTGGAAGCCCCCCAAATATGAGAAATCATCAAGGTCTCTCAGAAAAATACAAGTAGGATAACAAAGCAGAATTGTCCATTTCCTTGCAATGCAAACCACAGTCAGAATTTGTGTTGTCTCCCACTCCTCCTTATGCCTATTTATTGAGTGCCTTTTATTTTATTAGATATAGGTTTACATAGATACGGTGATATCTGAGCAGGGAAGCCAGAAATGGCTTATTTGGAAAAAAACCTCAGCATCTATTTGATTTTTAGCCTTCTTAAATGCAGGTGAGGATAAATACCTGCATCACAAACCACAGAGTTTTGTAAGTCTCTGGCAAATACTTGCTGGCCTTTAAAAATCTCTGAATTTAGCATTTATTTCTCAGCAATGAAGTGTAACCAAGGAGACACACATTCCCAGACAGAATATCTTTAAGTAGCATAGGCTCCCAGATGTAGATAAGAAGACTAGAGAATTGCTTGCTTGTAACCTATGAATTAATGTCACTGTGAGTATGTGTTCTTAGGAACAAACATCCTGCAGACAAAACCTAGAGGCGGTTGGCGAAGGCACTCCTCAGTCCAAATCTGACAACTATCTGATTGTATATTTGAAGACAGTTGTATTAGCTTCATCCTAAGGAAGTTCAATGAAATCTTTGAATTTCTTTGAGAAATTCCACATGACAGGAATTTCAATTCACATAAGAGTCGTGATGCTTCAGGCTAGTTAAAAGGCTGTGATTTTTGTCTTTCTCCTAGTTGCTTCTAGCAAAATAAAGAATCAATCTCCCATAGTACTTGGCACTTTGTAGTGCAAAAGACCGTCCATGAAATGTTCTGATACGGTGTCAAGAATGATGTGAAGTTTCTGGACAAAATGAGAACAGATGACAAGCTGAGGTAAGTAGTAATGACCCCTGAGTGTAGCTGATAGACACTTGGCAGTTGCATACGGGTTTGAAGTTTTTGTGCTTTTCTTTTTTTTTTTATACTTCAGTCATCTAACAGGGAAACAGCTTGATCTTTTGAAATTAAATTAGACAAGCTGTTAATGAAGACTAATTGCTTTGCATAATTTAAAATATGTAGAGAGAGCTCCCTTGATCTGTGCAAGCTGTACTTGGGTTAGCACTGGGGCTGAAGACAAAAGATATCTCCAAGCCATTCGCCATCCTCCTAATCTGTAACCAGACTGAGAGCCAAGACGCCCCTGAGAAAGTTTTAGCAACCCAGAAAAATGCATCACTGCTCTTTTAGTCTGCCCTGTCATATAGCTTAGCTGCGCTTTCATGTTTTACTCCCAAGGGAATGTGACTGTCCTCTCCACCCAGTGCAAGGTTCTCACTTCACCGACAGAGACCCTTTCCATGCTATGCTGGAGAAAATCTTATTATCTCGTGAGAGCCAGGAGCCAGAATCTGCCCTGGAAGTGCTACACTTCAGGAGTTGTGTTTATGGGATGGGGGCAGAGACTACAGGGAGAGGAGTGAGGGAGGAGCTCGCATTGCCCAGCGCAGGCTACGTTAGGCACCTACTTAAAGGAGTGTGTCCTCAGCAGCATGAGCAAACCCAAGTCAGGGTGACTGGGGTCTTGCCTTCTGTCATCGGGGTGGCACATTCCCACGTTCCCCCCCTGCACCAACCCTGTGGCCAAACATCAGATCTCTCAGGGAGCTTATCCAAAATAGAAAACTAATCTGATTTTTTCCTCTGGATTAATTTTTGGCTGAGCCAGCTCACCACCTACCAGACATGAGGGAGAAAGAGCAGGAATGTACAGCTGGAGGTGGGACTTGCCACGCCACTGATTTTGATCAGCGTAAAATGCTGTTGAACGGCACTCTTGAGGGCGATTCGCAGCCTAGTTTCTCTCTATAAAAGTAAAGGAGTCACTAGAGAGCAGTAGACTCTGCACAAGGCGAGTCAGAGCACCTAAGCTAACTGCCTCAAGTCAGCAGTGTGACCCCCCATGTTGAAACATGCTGTTATGCACTAATGATGCTGTGGACACACTTGGGTGACTGGTGGGTTGGCTTTTCTTCCCCAATGTTTATTGATTTAGCAAACGCGAAGCAAGGAGTGCCAAATCTGGCAGTTATTAGTGACTCCATGCTGTTGCCTGCTTGTGAACATACAATGTTCTGAAATATTTTCTAAAAAGCCTAGTTTAACACAGCCTAATTTAACTCAGCTACCCTCTTCACAGATGATCACCTCACTAGCAACTCCTCTGCCTCTCCTTCCAGCCTGTTTTCTTGCTAGTAGCATCATTTCTAAGTTAAAATAGATGGATACAACCCAGTCCAGTATGTCTGGGAGCACTCACACTGCCAAAATTTAATCATGTAACTTTATGTGCTCAGGTAAGGAAAGCCATTGCTCCCTGAGCTGCTGATGTACTCGCTGGAAGAAGAGAAGCTCTTCCAGAAGCATGTGAATTGTGCTTCCTTTCTGAATCACTGTGGGAGACCCAGTTGCTGTCTAGTGATCATATAGGGAGCCTAAGAAAACTAACTTCTAATTTAGACATACGAAGTTAGGCACCCAAAATTAAGCACTTGGACAAAAGTCTCATCAAAATATTTTCAATTTTATGTGCAGAGTGAAAAAAAGTTGAGTGCACAAGCAGCCAGGCAGTGTAAAGTGCTGCATTTTGGGATCACCCCATTTCTAAAGCACATATCTTACAAAGTATCGTTAGGTAAAAGGTTGAAAAATGGCAGTATTCCTCTAGGGCCATGAACCAGGACCACCTTTTAGTTTGGGGGGAAGTTATTCTTGGTTTATGTCGGGGTAAGTGAGAGGAAAATCAGTGCAAGTAAAGTAAGGCATCTGGAGAAACCTTTTGCTGAACTACGGATGTTTTGTAGATGCGCTCAGTTTCTGAAAAACACGATTTGCTGCATGACTTGGTTAAAGACCCACTATATTTACAGCCAGAAAAAAGTGCTCCCACATTTCTTTCTGGAGAACAGTGACATCTAGTGATCGCCTGACCCACACGGAGCACTCCCTGGGGTCTTCTTTCAGGCTGAGCCTCCTACTTGGGCTTAGTTTGTTTTTCTGCTATTTGAACTTTACAATTCCTTGAATCTCAACCGCATGTGCTGCTCATCTCTGACAGGGTCTAACGAATATAGAAGGTAAAAGTAGCTGTGAGCCAGGATGGTGGGGGAGTGGGGTGACTTCGAAGAGGGGGCTTAAGCATGCTAAATAAAATGTAGGTACATGCCCTGGGACAGATTTGCTGTAGCAGATGAATTATGGAGGTAGCAGAGCTGCCTAGGAGACAAGCATCAAAGCTGTCAAATGGTCAGGAGCTGCATTAGCCAGGAAACCACAAAGTCTAAGCGGTTCATTAGTTCAGCACTTTTCTGGTAGGTTTTCTGTTTCTGGGCTCCTGGGAAGCGTCCGGCAGAATTCACAGCTGCCTTCTCCTGCCGGAGATCCCAGGGCATGTAGCCATACTCACTTCCACCTGCAGCCGGGGGGACTCCCCCAGATACTAGTCTGAGTTCATCCATCAGGTAAGTCTGCATTTTCCTTCACTACTGGGGTTCAGCCCAGGACTGTGAGAGTGTGTGGACACATCCACGTAAGAGTGAGTGAAGACATTAGAGCTTTAAAATAAAATGCTTTTGGAACTAAAAATACTATTCATTTTACATTGCAGCTCTGTGAATAAGTGACGACTGGGCTGATCCTCCAAGGACCCCTGGGTGGGGGAAGGGATGGCAAAAAGAACAGGAAACGTTGCTGTGAAGGAACAATTCTCAAAGATCGCAGTGAATCACACAATGAACTTGGGGATTACAAACGGTTTTGAGGTACGCACACACCAAACTGGAAGTCTTCAGCACTCCATCAGCATCCACAGCTGGACACTGCATTAGCACTTGGTCTTTAAAAAACTGGAGAAGTGATCTTTCAGCTGTGTCATAAATGACCGTTATATCCAATCCCATCTGTCCAAGCTGTAATCATGTATTTTATTGTATAAATTACATATATTATATTAGTATTCTGAGAGATACTGGGCCAGATTGAGTGGTGTTTTTTAAAGCAATTTAAGTCTAAGGAAACAGTTTTTCTACATCTACACCAGTTTAAAAAGGCACAGTCCTTTTACACCTAGATTATCGTACGATATCACTTTCATCTGCCAGCATTTGAAGAAACACAAAAATGATGATGAGAAGGCCTAGACTGGTAGAAAGCTAAAGGTAGTTAAATCTTTACATTATACGCTATGTATTTCCTAAAACTGGAGGAGGAGAAGTTTGTTACATAAATGCCTTATCATAAGCTACTTGAATGGATGAAATCCCCACTGTAATGTGAGGTTTTGATCATTTCCTGTGTCATGGCATTTACACTGTTGGGCTTTTTTCTTTCCTCTCTTTTTTCTTTTCCTCACTGCAAATGCTGGAAGCGTGCACACATTTGAGGAACAGTTGTACAAATATCTCAAATGTCAGGAATCAAATCTGAAGACTATCCCATTGTATTACACCTTTCTTGTTTTATCTCAGGGAAAAGCATAGTATGTGGTCGTCTCATGGAAGCTGCATCTTAGCGGATAGGCACAACAAGACCGAAGTAAACTTTTCCAGGCAATCCTAAGCTTGATGTTTCCCATCTTCTGCATATTTGACTTAGCTACGATAACATTTCTGTCACACTGTGACAGAGTCAAACACGCCTCTAGAATCTTTTCTGATCTTTACAAGGCAGACACATTGAATTTTATGGAAGATAGTTGTTAGGTCCTGAAAAGGAGCTTGACTTCTTAGAAGAGCACTGCCGACTGTCATAACCACGCTGCCATCAACACGGACACTGTCTCTCAAGTCTCATCTAATCCCTCTTGGAACAAGGGCTTTTCTGCAGAGATCTACTGAAGAGTTTGCTATAATGAGGGAAAGAGCTGCAATGTATCAGTAGGAGCCAGACCGTGTGGCAGCCAGGTTATGGGGGCCAGCCATAGCCATGGGATAGAAAGTGTTTGGAGGACAGAGGGAGCAAAATCAATTTTCCCCTTTAGGCCACCAACAATCTGACAATGGCACTGCAGAAGGACTGAGATCAGGTGTGGAGAAAACTTATCTTATGGTGAGGTCTTTGAAAACCTGACTGCTTTAAGAGTAAAGCTTCAGCCGTTAAGAAATTTTGTCAAAAGACATGTACTTTGCTATTTCCTTCCTTGCTCCTAGGACATCTAGTTTAGCTCCTCCTTCATTTTAGATGAAGCAATGGATGGGAAATGTTTAATGTTAATGCTAAATGTCCAAGAGAGGGCTCTTTGACACTAATTTGGGAATCTGATGCAGCTTCCTGTCAGATTACAAAGTCAGATGAGAGGTCTGACCTAGGATTGTATCCAAAAAAGACAGAGCTAGAACAGTGAGACTGTATTTAGCCATTCTCAGCTGGTTTAAAAGTATGTAAGATTTAGCAATACACTCTAAACAATGAGGTATTTGGCTTGGCTGTGTAAGTATAAACATAATGCTTCGATTGAAACCTTCCATATCAGATAATTTTTCTCTTCAAATTGCACTTTCTAAATAACTTAGAATTGTACAGATTCCCACGAGTCAACAACAAGTTGAAATCATTACACGGGCAATGTCTTCTACGACCTGAGCCACTTTGAGCGTTATAGGCTATTTTTGCTCTCCAGGTACCAGCTGCTGGAGGATGAGTGATGCACTTTGCCTGTGGCTTAGTAGCTATTTTCTAGTACCAAAATGTAAGGAAAAACAACAATGCTGATTCAAAGATGGTTATTAGTAAAATTGTAGTGTTAATCATTCCAATCTTGTCAGAGTATTTTTCTCAATTTGAAAAGGTATCTGTGATTATTTTTATACCAGTGATGACTGGAGAACATAAAAACATGTACTTATGGATTAGGTTTTGGGGGAATTACTTTCCACTAGGAACTGCTCTGGATAAACAAAGGAATTCTGCATCTTTTGTTAGTTAAGGATTGGTTTCAAGCGTTAAAAGATAAAATAGGTTATCCCTAAACCACTAAACATATTTTTGTAAGACTCCAGACAAAAATTTACAATAGTTCAGCTTTTAACACTATTTCCTTTTATGCTGCAAGTTGGAAAGTGTATAAAAAGCTTTGTGCTTTGTAGGAATCTAATTATATTTTGGAAGTGGTTTGTATACTAATAAAGTGTAAAAGAAACTATAAGTGAAAAAGCAACTGAGGAAGAGTTAGACCACCACTGCATGTCACTGGAAAGAGCAAGGCCTGTCTCAGAAGACTGAAAGAATATTATTTTCAGGAAATAAACCTTATAATAGAGTTGAGTATCAGAAAGATTCTAGACTTTAAAAGAAAAAAAGATTATTGTCTTCAGAAACACAAGAAAAAGTAGTCACATATTAGTAGCAAAGGTGGACACAGCTTTGGTTTGATGCCACATGATGGAAACATGTTGAGTGTATTAGGGGTGGACGAACATAATGAGTCTGTAGAAAGTGAGAAGCCCACAGTTCTGACCTGATGGGCTCCTCCTTTACTGAAGCTATAAAAAAAAATGAGATTATAAAACAAGTAGCCAAAGAAAGCATTTGTTCCTATTCTCAAGTTTACCGCAATTTTCATAGTGTGTCCTTTGGCTTATATAAATGAAGAAATAGCCAGATAAATGAAAATGAATGGTGAAGCAAAACCACTGCAATACACCACTTGGGAGTACTGATTTTCTTTTCATGAATGTTTCTGTAATATGATGACAAGACTGCATTGTCCTGTGAAAGACAAAGTGGTAAAGCATTGCCAAGAAATTAGATTGATATATCTATTTTGAACTTACTACCAGGATCTTGACTTACTATTTAAATTAAAATATTAAGGGTAATAGAGAACATTAAAAAGCCTTATTTTTTATATGGGACTATTGAGATATATATATATATATATTATTATTATTTTTGACAACTCCCCAAATGACTTATTTTTATAAGACCACTTTCCAGATTTTATAAGACTTAAAATTTCTATCCGTTGATCATCTATAACCCTACAGGTTAGGTTATCCGTGACACATTAGACAGGTCTGATCAATCCTTAGCTGGAATTGCTGATCCACCCATAGACTAGCTTTCTTACTTTTGTTACATTAAGGTAAGACTTGCTGCTACTTGGAAGAAGTAGATATTCTGGACTCCATATGGTTAGACCACACTCAGTGATACAATCTTTGTTAAAGCCTTTCCCAAAAAGGATAAATAAAAAGAATTAAAATGAAATAGCCATTCCCTTTGTTTGTGCTCTGTTTTTAATTTTTCATTTCCTTTTTTATCAACTAAAAAATCATGTTTAATAAGCACAATTATTTTCATTGTCTTTGTGTCCCCTAGGTGTTGGCGAGGGAGCCCATGTGACTAGAAGAGCAGGACTGCAGTCCCTAAACTGGCATTAAGAGAAACAATTACTAAATGTTGGCCTCTCATTTTTTATTTCTCCAGATTATAAATTACAGAGGGGAGCTTTGTTTATTTCTTTGTTTGGATAAAATTACTTGCTGCTCAGCAAACTGGAACATGTTTTTTTCAACCCACAAAGAATCTGGTGTTCTTCTCCAAACTATAGTGTTTACTTTACTGTCCACAGACCCTCACGCTTCTATTGCCATCTGTTTCCCTGACCACTTTTTGTCTCGTCTCTTGTGTTTTCCCCATCCACTACTGAACTCAGTTTTTCCTTTTGCAATTAGACTGCATCAGAGTATTAATGCCTGTGCTGCCTCATGTTGCCAGTATTTTCCTTTCCACCCATACCTGTTTCCATATTCCCCTTTGAGCTTCTCCTTTACACTGACAGGAGCAGGTAGAGAAAGAAGTTCCCTGTATTCCATTCTGCCACCTTATGACTCCCTGCTGTTAAGAAGAGTAGTTACAAGGAAGTCCTCCTGCCTTTCCAATGAAGCACGCACTTTTGCTCTGATGGAATGTCCTACAAGTATTCCAGCCAGCAACTAGAACTGGAGCATGTTCAGGGCAGATGAAATTTTGAGAGAATTTTGCTTCCAGCTGAAAACAAACAGCAGTCACTGCCTCCAGAAACACCCATGTACACACACTGAAAAAGTTAGTTATTATAACTTTGTCGAATTTGGGACAACATTTTACAGTAACAACCATAGATACATCCTGACATCAGAATGGCTCTTAGTTTCTATCAAAAGCTTGCCTATATTAGAGATAGTATCTTTTTCATGGGTACCTCTTGGCGTTAACAGGTAGAGTCAAATTTGTTGCAATAAAATTAAGCAAACTCTCCAAAAGAGACATGGAATATTTCAGATCAAACCTTTAAAAAAATGTAGGCTTTAGAAGCAACTGGAAAAAAAAAAAGCACCCTCTAGTAGAGGATGCCAGGAAACCTTAATCAGAGACTCTTAAAAATTGCAGATGTTCTGAAATTTTAATTTAAGTGTTCTCTGATTCTTCCCTAAAGAATAAACTGTGTTTTATTTGTGAATCACAATAACACTTTCAACTCTCAACAAAACTAGGTATACTTGGGTATCTAGGCTTGCTAGGAAATTGTCACACAGTCCTCATAATTCATAACAATATTCCAAACCTGTAGACTGGGACTTGGACAATGTTTTACTGTAAAGAATTTATTTTGAAAATGTGCACACTAGGCTTTTTATCTTTTTGATGATTCTTTTATTACCCTCTTTAAAAGTACATTTAACTTTACACATTATTTAAACATTGTTATATATATTTAACATATTGTTATAAATATTATTTAAGTGGGACATGAATTTGTTACAGGCTGCTGCTTTCCAGTTTATATTTATAAAACACGCCCAAGAAGTAATATTTCTAATACGAAAATCTGTAACTTCTTTAAAGATTTAGGAATGCACTGCAAGCTCCTCAAACTCAGTGCGTAGACCCATACTGTCCAACTTACACCAATCTGTTGCCGTGAGACTGGTCTTCCTTCCAGAATTGTATTAAGCAACATGGCTAGCATCTGCCTGATGTTTATTCTTTTCCCCATCTTCTGCCCCAGAGGCAAACTGTTTGACAGAGATGTTACAACAAATATTATGTGCATTATGCTGTGGCCTTATGCTGGATAAGGGAAGGTTAAAGAAATATGCCTTAGACTTGGAATGAAAGTAAATGAGCTTTTGCCATCGCTCTTAATACCTGTGGAATCTCATTCCATGGTCTTGACTGGTCACTGAAAAAGACCTGTTGAGGACATCCATGAACTTCAGCAGAACTGTCTGTGTGTGTTAACTAGCAGTGTGAGTAGAAAGGTGA
>VYZV01012520.1:258209-270588 GCA_013401275.1 Pandion haliaetus | reverse complement strand
GGTGGGGCTCGGCCCCCGGCGGCGCGAACGTCTTTCAGCACCGCGGACAGCGGGCGCGCCCCGCGCCACGCGCCCCGCACCGCGCGCGGAGCTGGCCGGGCGTTGGGGCAGCGGGAGGGAAAAATCGTGGCTCTTCATCCCTCGTTTCTTCTTCTTCTTTTTTATTTTAATTGATTTTATTTTTACTACTCGGGGGCGGGGGGGAGGCGTTGGTACTTGGGTTTGCTCGTGGCAGCAGGATTTTTAGAAAGGGGAATTTTCAGCTGCGACAGCAGGCGTTTCGGCTGTGGCGGTGATAATAAATCCTCTCTCTGCTTTGCTAGCAAAACGTGTGCCTCATTCAGAAACGCGGTGAGCGATGAGCGCCCTAGTACGTACGTGGAGTTCCACCGCCGGTTCCGTTCTGATGGTCCCAGCTTATGTTTTTGGTGTAAATCTCGGGCTTCTTCTAAATCGTGAAAAACTGCTTATTGTTCAGAGCCTCTCTCTCTCCTGTGCAGGCTTACGCGTACATACTCTTAGGACGGAAATAAAATCTGCGGTAACTGTGTGATTGAATTAAGTCCTCAATTAGTGAAGTTGAAGAGTTTCTTTGGTTTATCACTTACGGCAAGCACAGCTACTTCTGAAGTAGTAAATGGCTGTTGCACCCTGCTTTTAACTTCACTGAAGTTTAATTAAGAACAGCAATTAAATGCCCAGGTACTGATTCTTTTGCTCCCGGGAATGTTGGTTTTAGGAGAGATTTTTTAAGATGCAACTAATTTGCATTGTTCTATTGCAGAATCATTAAAAGTAATAGTTGAACTTCACGTCTCTTTTAATGTGGAAGCAGTGCACAAGCATGTATGCCTCCTCCCTCCCCTCCCCCAAAAAATAAGCTGTGTTATGAAAATAGTTGTTTACATGGATGCATCAGGAAGCGGGCACTGCATTCTTTTGTTTGCAGTTGTCAGGAGAAGTGGTTTGCCTCGCTTACTGGTATTTTATTGCCCTGGAATATCAGGCTACACTTCATAAAATCTCAGGAGCCTCTTTCCTGTATATCTATAGTTAGGAAGCTCATGCTGTTATGCCTTATATTCATATGTGCAAGAGATTATTGACTGAAAGACAGTGAACATTTCATGATCCATTTTAATAAAAGCCTTAAGCTGCTTTTAGATTGTTCTTTTACAACAGGTATTAAAATGATCATCTGTACAAAGTTAGTGTACAGCCTCTTATTTGACATAACATGCCTTCTAATCTCAACGTATCCTCTATTAATAGTAGACTTTGCATTAGTTTTGATGCACTGCCTTTTTCTATCCTACTAATGGAAACTGGGTTTATATCCTGCCAGTAAGCCATCTACTTTCCTTACTAAGTTTTACTTGTTTCATTAAGTTCCTGGGAATGCTTGCAAACAAAGCTTGGCCTTTATTATGAAAATCTCTCTAATCATGAGAAAAAGACAGTAAAATAGATGTTTATATGGTGTTACTTTGTTCCCTGGACGATCTTGCAAAATAATTGTTTCAGAGAAAGCAACAGAGAGGATGGACAGGAGCTGAATTCAACCTTTGCATATTGGGCATGGCTCCCATTGAGCTGTGCTTCCTCTAAGGCAGGGCTGCATACAACTTGCTCTTGTTGGAAATCATCGAAGATGTCACAACAGTGAAATAACATCGCAAGCTTAAACTGCTAAGGTTTCTCCATTTCATCTGATGCAAGTAGAAAATATGGTCTTACACAGGCTACCACTGTGGACATCTTTTATGTATAGGCTAAACTTATGAATTATTGACGGTGATTTTGCAGCTTTGGTTCATGTGGAATCACAAAATGCATTCCACGTGCCACTAGTGCTAGGTCACAAATTATACCCCGAATGTCAATTTTTTTGTAATGTGATGGAAACTGCTTGGCTTTTTTGTTCTGACGCTGAATTTATATGAGGCATGTTTCTAGGGAATGCTAAAGACACTGTCAGCAGACATTAACAAAATCTCCCTTGATATCAGTTGGTGATAATAGATTTTAGAGAAAACATAAGTCTACATTTACTTGAGCTAATGCTACAGCAAAAAGAACTAATTCTCTACTGTGTTTAAATAATGCTTTGTAATGGAAACATAATGCATGTCATATAGCAAATATGGTTTCCTATGGAAAGACAGTTCTACTACAGCTGTGTTACAGTAGACATGTATTCACACAAAAAATGGAAAATATTCTTATAAAAAATGTAATCAGGAATTTTCATGTGCTTAGAAAGATACTGTTTTACTAAGTTGATTTAGATACTAATTCGAATAAAGCATGACAGCTGTGTAAACAGAAAATTAAATCCAGTTGTGCTGTCGGTATACCCCTACATTGCTTCCTGAAGTCAAAGACACTTGTGTGTGCATCTCTGAAAACAGAATTAGGTCCTTCTGCTGAGTGCAGCAGGTGAAGTAATCAACCTATATAGAGCTTGCTGTTGGATGAAGACCTAAATCTGCAGCAACTGATTACAGGTCAGCATGAACCTTCAACTTACATTATGCATTGCATGAGAGAGTGCACAACAGTGCAGGTTATACTCTTTTTTAGTGGGTATGATCTAATACATGTTCTTGCAATAAAAAACTAATGTCTCCCAAGATGACTAGGAAGCATTGTTTCCTTGTAAAAGAATAGCAGGTGGTAGCAAAAACACAAAGTGATTTGTTAGACTAACTTGTAATTAGAGAGCCATTTGAGTCATCCAGATTACTCAACTAATTAACTATTTCACCTCATTTTCTTTTTTAACAAATTTTGTGAACAGGATTAAAATATATGATTAGTTAAATGCCCAGTCACAGGAAATAGGCTAGGAAGATCAACTAGACTACAAAAAAACCTTACTTAGTTAACAATCAGCAGGTCAACCCACCACCTGCCTTACATTAAAAATCTCTCTTTAAGAGTGCAGTTTTGCAGAATTTGCTTTTAACATGAACAAACCCTGGTCCTGGAAGAGGAAAGAGTTAACAACTGAAGATTTGGTCGGGTCATCCAAGTCATGGTTTCTTGAGCAAAGGGCCTTACACTGGCTTGCTAAGGGCTCCTGTTACCTCACTTTATTATTCTTTTCGTCAGTGAAGGGATGCACTGAAAGCCTTAAGTCCAACCTTAAGGACCAGTACTTCCCTACTAGCCTTTCCAGAGAGGAATCGTGTAGATCCTTGTTTCAACCTCTTGATGGATCCATTCCCCAAGCCCAGCAGGTGAATCAGGTGAAACTCAGGGTAGGAAATAGTGGCATTTTATCTTCTTGGGGCAATGCTATAATAGCATGAAGATTGCTTATATCAAAACGAATTTCTTTGACCAGAAACTAACACTCCTTTGGGTAGAATGCACTAGGTGTAGAAACATATGTTGTAACTATGCTAGACTGGTTCTCAGTTAATTACTACCAAAGTCCACAGAGTGATTTTACTAAGTTCTGCTGAGCAGAAACTAGTACTTCAGCTTTCCTGGTCAAACATGCACTGCGTGGTATTCTCATGGTTGGCAATGACTTGAGTGGACTGCGGTTTCTACTTAAGTGTTTGGGGGGCCTATTTTCTATAAAATGCACAAGCTCTGTCACAAAAATAAGAAAATCTGGGGACAGTACTTCTTGGGTTGAGGTGAGATCTGCACAAAATGCAGTCGCAATCAGATCCATTTCAGTAACCTCATACTAATGAGTGAATAACGCTCGCTTCTAAATACATCTCGAGTGAATGTGAAGGAGCTATTGATTTAAAAAATGTATTGGAATTCTGCTTCTTTACACTAACATAATCTAAATGAAGCTGGTGCTTATAATTGCCTTCTTTAGAAAACATATTGCCGGCCATGAGTGGGTGTTTTTACTAGAATAGACATTTGTGCCTTTTATTAGTAGACTCGTGGATAATCAGAGGGTAGTCATTTGTCTCTTTAAAGGTTCTGTTGGGGAGAAATAGTTTCATAATTCAGTATCTGACTTCATGTTTTTGAGGAAGTATTCAGCTGGAAAAGAGTCTCGTCATGTTTTTACATGTGGAAATTCTTGCTATTCATAATTTTGAAAGACATTATCTTCTACGAGAGATTTATGTTCAGTACATCCATTAGGAAATTACTGAGGTTTGTGATCTTGGAATCCCTGCCTAATTTCATTTGTTGTGTTATGAAAAGACTGAAACATCTTAGACAGCAAAGGCTGGTTCCAGCTTCTCTGGAGAGTGAAGCAGGAGACTTGCTGAAAAACCATGAATTGGGCTTTTGGGGGAGTGTGTCTCTAGAAGGAGGCTAATGAGGTAACAGTGGGTGGCCATGGTTGGTGGTGGTCCCCATCCATGGGGATGTTAGGAGGCTTGATGTGGGGGACTAGAAGGAGGGGTAGGACTCTTACTCCATAAAGCGCAGTCATTGTCCTGTAGGATTTTCAGCATGGCTTTGGAATGAGTACTTGGAGAAGCTTAGCAAGATCTGCTTAGAAATCTTCGGTGTAGTTTCCTAGAGCAGTATTACTGCAAAAAAACCCAGCCAAAACTTTAAGACTGAACCCCACTTCCCTTCATACTAGCTACTGATTTCCTTGGAGATACTGCGTATTTCGTGGAGATACTATATATTTACATCCACGTTATGCAGAGCAGAATTTAGCCACAACCTGCATTTGGAAAATGACAGTAATGACAAAATTAGCAAATTGATGCAGCACTTTCTCACACCTTCTGGAAAAAAAAGTCTGATGTGAGACTATACAGTACATTAGTGCCAGGGCATAAGTATGGCAGAATACTTAAGTGCCTTTGGGACCAATGGCTCATCTCTTAATTCACATGAGTAGACCTAGTGAAATCAATGATCTGTGGTATCCAGTTTCATTATTGACATATCAGGCAACAGGCCCATAAAATGAGATGCAAAGTGTCTTTTTGAAAAAGATACTACTAGTGCTTAATACAAATTCACTGTAGCTGTGGATATTTTTGGCCAGGGCTTTTTTTTTTTTTTCCTACTGAAAAGGACAAATTCAGCAAAACCGAATTTGCAGTTGTTCCTATTTTCAGCAGATTGCTTATTAGAAAAGGAAGAGAATTCCTTGCAATCATCTCTCTCTCCTCCTCCCTCTCTTGTGTGTACTCCCTCCCTCTCTTGGGGTACTCTTGCACTCTCACGTGTGTGTGTGCGCGCTTGCTCACTCTTACGTGCACAAACACACAAAACTGAATTGCATATACACCTGCACACATACTTACACACATTTTGTACAAATTGATTTTGTTGGAATTTTTTGTTTTGGTCAAAAGTTCTGAACAGTTTGTTTAAGGGCAAATCAAAATATTTTTCCAAATGTTTACAATTGTCCTGTTCTGTGCTTGCTTAGCTCTGGTGTACATTACTTGCTCTGCATTTTGACATGTCATGGGTATTGTTCCTCTGCTGCAAAAGGCCTGACCTTTTGATTGCTGGACCTAGCTAGGAAAGTGCAGAACCCTTCCTATGAAGAACTGTGACCTTGTAGCCCTGTAATACGGTGTTGCCATTGCTAGTAACAAAGCCATAAGCTCTGTACGGAATTTGTAAGGCCTCATGACTGGAGCCTGTCAGGCCTGCTCTGCCCAAACTTTCCTTGACCTGCCGGTTTTACTTGGTTTAGCTCTTACAGCAGTTACTCTAATTGACCAAGCATTTATATCCGTTTTAAGCTTGTTTATCTTTGCATGGTACAGCTCTAGTTTGTACAGGTAGCAGTAACATGGGCTTGGTAGAGCAGCAGAGCACTGAGCATGCAGGCACAGGATGTGGCGTAGAGGAGTGCAGACGTGGGATGATAAGAGAGGGGGCACAGGCTTGACGCTGAAGACTCCCTGCTATGAAAAACTCAGTAATAGGTAAAAATGCAGAGCTGGAGCTTGAGAAAACTGGTTTTAGGGGTTAACAAAGAGAGCAAAGAAATAGTATCTAACATATGTACATGGCACCATTTATAGTAAATTCAGAGGTAACCTGGAGCTGCAGACCAATTGAAGAAAGAGAAAGGTGTAAATGCATGTTAGCAAACAAATACATATATATATATATATATATATATGGCCGTAAGAGGAAGGAAGAAGAGAGGAGGAAGAAGAATCCATCAGTGTGAACATCATACTCCTCCTGGCGAAGGACTCCCGATGCTGACAGCTCCTCATAACATCCCTCCGTTGCCAACACCAGTGTGAAACCATGGACCTTAGGAGCCAGAGAAGCAGCGGAGGGGTGAAAGTTAACAGCAGGTGTTGTGGTTTAACTGCAGCCAGCAATTAAGCCCCACAGAGCTGATTGCTCACCCCTCCCCTGATGGAGTGGGGAGAGAATCAGAAGGGTAAAAGTGAGAAAACTTGTGGGTTGAGCTAAAGACAGTTCAACAGGTAAAGCAAAAGCCGTGCACGCAAGCAAAGCAAACCAAAGAATTCATTCCCCGCTTCCCATGGGCAGGCAGGTGTTCAGCCATCTCCAGGACAGCAGGGCTCCACCACGTGTAATGGTGACTTGGGAAGACAAACGCCATCACTCCCGAACGTCCCCCTCTTCCTTCGTCTTCCCCCAGCTTTCTATGCTGAGCATGGCGTCCTATGGTCTGGAATATCCCTTGGGTCAGCTGGGGTCAGCTGTCCCGGCTCTGTCCTCTTCCGACTTCTTGTGCCCCCAGAGCCTGCTCACTGGTGGGGTGGGCTGAGAAGCAGAAAAGCCTTTGACTCTGTGTGAGCACTGCTCAGCAATAGCTAAAATATGGGTGTGTTATCAACAGTGTTTCCAGCAGAAATCCAAAACGCAGCCCCATACTAGCTACTGTGAAGAAAATTAACTGTTCCTCAGCCAAAACCAGCACAGCAGGGGAGGGGATAGACAATTTTAATTGTATTGTTGCTATTATTGTGAATTTTTCCTGTATTATTATTCTTTGTTTTTTTATACAAATTAGATCTAGACTAATGATGCTTCTTGAATTAGACTAAGATTTTCATTACATGAACAATAAGCTCTCAGCTTTACTTACATGTATAAGGTGTGCTTCACGTTTGTTCATGAACAAGACTTTGAATGTAACAGGGCTGAGAAATTCTTCTAGCTGAAGGAGGCTGTGAGTAGCTATGAGGAGCACACCCGATGAAAGATTGTTGGGTCTAGCAGCCTACTTTGGGTAGGGAATAGCTTCATTTGTATTGCTCTAACAGGTTTTGTCTTAAGAGGAAGCTGTGGTGTGAAGGAAGGATCTGATTAGGCTTTGTGTTTTGGCGGTATTCTCTGAATGATGGAAACAGTCACAGCCTACAAGTCCCTCTGCTACAAGGACTGGTATATGTGGGAAAGTATTTTCCCAGGTGAATTCTTTTGTCAGTTCCAAAACTTCCAATGTGTTGCTTCATGCACGTGCTACCAAACCACCAAGCGGATTCATATTTCTTCCTTTTCAGGTTTGCCTCACAGAAGCACTTTTGAAAGTATGTTCTGCTGTACAGCTAATGGTGGAGTCATATTTTAGCCACTGTTTAACTGCATTTTATTGGCAATAATTTTTGGTCCACCTTGCTGAAGTTGAACAGTAGTTTGTGTTTGGCTAAAACTGCGTAGCCTAACCTAGTGAGATTTAGATTTGATTGATGTACTACTTCGCTGACAGTAAGACATACTGTTAACTAGACAGTACAGATGCACGGCATATTGCCTCCAGACAGCTTTTGTTTTCATTTGTGCTTTCAACATCATTTAAAACATTTTTATTTCCCACCAGATATGTTGATTCCTCTTGATAGGTTGTGGTTTTGTTTTTTGGTTTTTTTTTTTTTTCTTTTCCTGGCAAGATAGATGAAACAGGAATAAAGCAATAGATTTTATATCTTTCAAAGTCTTAGCCAAAGGAAGGTCCTGTTGCCTGCACCAGAAGGGACGACCTTCACAGCCCCGAGAAGACAGAAGTCTTTTAAACCTATAGTAGTGTTTATCCTATGTCTAGAAGTTACCAGCAGTTAGCATTTCCCTTAGCATCTTTCTAATCAGGACTCCAGAGAGTTAGAGCCATGCTCATAAATGGCTAGCATGATATTAAGCATTTTAGCACAGATGCTAAGAGAGAATTCTTTTCCCCCCTTCCTCTGGGCCAACATCTACTTGGCTCTTATATAGGCAAGAGAGAACTGTAAACTCTGCTCTGCAGGGTGTGAGTCCGTTTTCATCTCAATGGACTAAAAAGAGGCAGGTGATGAATTTCTTAGCTGTAGGAACATTGGCATTATTGGAGAGGATTGATCAACAGTCTGCATAAATACATTGACCTGCCTCTCAGGGACTCTGGGTGGCTGTTCAAGAAGAGATGAACCATTGTACAAGAGGCGATGGAGACCAAGCCTGGCCAAAGTCCGAGGCTGGTTTTTAAGGTGTGAAGAAAGGTTGTATGGGACAAAGAGCATCTTTCAGAACAGTGAGCTAAGTGGAAAGAAAAAAAGCATGGGGAGCTCCGGGTACAAAATTTAATTACCCAAGTTACTAAGTCTTTTTACTGAAAATGAGAAATTATTTGGAAACAGCATTAAGTACTGTTAACTCAAATTGCATTTGAGTTAAATTTATCTTTGAAACCAATCAGTCAAGTTTCAGCATGTTTTTCCCTTATGAAATGACTCTACATTTTCTGCCTTTTTTCCTCCAATTTCTATCTTGTTAGCATTAAAACCTCAAGCTGTGTAATACACCAAGATATTTGTAACTTTAAAGAGTCTTCAGTGTTATTATAGTGCTAGTTATAGCATTAATTGTGAGTTTTAAAATGTATGCACTATGTGTCTGTATTCACTTGTGCATTTTACTTGATCAGGTGTAGCATAGCAGTTCTGTCAATGGATTTGGGGTGACTGCACTACTCACAAGTAGTAAATATACGGTACACCTCTCATTACAGAAAATGGGAATGTTCAGGAACATACCTTAGTATGAATCTAATTTGTTCAGATTAAACCAAATAATGAGTCTTAAGACAATGACCTCAAATTGTTTTTCCAGACACACATCAAGACTTTAGACACCATTATCTTGGCCATATCAGGTTTACAAAAGAATGTTATGTCCCACTGGGACTCTCCTTTTCCAGTCAAATAAAGTTCTGGTTTCTGGCTCTAGAGGATGTCAGATAAAAAAATCTGTAAAGCTGTGATATTTTTATGTTTTGAAAAGAGAAAACCGTGCTACTGTGTTACTGGCTTATTAATGGATCTTGACTATCTTGAAGTTTTTTATCTGTCTGTTTTACAGAAAGTGAAGGTATTTGGGAATTGGGAGTCTAACAGTTTTCTGGCAGGTTGCTTTAAAATAAAATGTCAACTGTCTGAGACTATTCAGGGAGTCAAGACAGTCCAGAGAAATCTTGGGATTTCTCTGTTAAGCAGAGGCCAACTGGGACAGTCAGAAATGCCCACAACATCTTTCACATCAGACTCACTATTTATTATAGGCTTTCATTTCTGCATTTGTAATACAAATTTGTAGTGTAAGACAAGCTCAGCAGCGTGTGCTATCTAGTGTTCCTGTGATTTACCCATCTATTATAATGGGAAAATTTTGTGCTTCCTGTGTACTGGGACCATGTGGGTGTTTCACATGCACTTCTACTGACCCCTTCTCCATCATTCTTCTGTAGATTGGAGGGTTTTTTTTAGTTCAGGACGGAAATTGTTTTATCTTGTGTGTTTCTGCAGACAACTAAGAAAATCAGGTGAACACATAGTTCAGGTGAACATAGCAAGCAGAACTGTTGGAACCAGCACAACAGGGATTTTCATAGGGATTTTTCCAGCTTTCCTTTCAAGAAACGAAGGATGCTGAAGACAAAGGTGGTGACTGGTGGCAATGGTGGATAGTACAAGCAGTGAAGATGTTCAAATGTAGAAAGTACGCATTCTACATCACCCTGGAGCTTCTTGCTGCGCTTTAGTAGATGAACTATTTCTGTTGGTAGAGGTTCGAGAAGCAAAATCCAGGGGTTGGAAATGCAACTAAAGATAATCTGAGATTTTGAGGAAGGACACTACTGTTGTACAGGAGAAGCTAAATTAAAGAAGGGGGGGCTTACCATGGAGGAACATGAAAGCAAGATCAAGACAGGCTTTCTTGTTAAAAAAAAATCTAAGGAAAAGCAGCAGCAGCATGTAAGGAGTTACAAGGAAGAAGAAAAAGTCAACCAGTAGGTAAAGAACAGGGGAAGAAGTAGCAATATTCATCAGGAGCCAAAGCCCAAGAAAAAGAGCAGTGACCAATCACTACATCGTACAGGCAGAAGAACTGGAAGACAGAATCAACAAATCATGCCAGTATGAAGTCAGAGTGCAGCATCTGTTACTAAAGGGAATAGGAATGGTTATTACTTGAGATGATGGTCTACATGAAGGAAGGGTAGGCTGTCTTCCAGGAGCAAAGGTAGATGCAAACCTGCTGCTAAGAGAAGTTCTGATGCGAGTTTGAAAGTAATCATTGATTATCGTTCATTTTGGAACAAACAATGAAGTAACATTTTCCATTGACATAAAAATAGCTATACTTAGCTGAGAAGTAGGTGAAGACAGTGTCTTTTTGATTGGAAGAAGTAGCATGGAATCACAATCTGAACATCTAGTCTGTTCTCCTCAATGCCAAGGCAGAATAAACTATAATTCTTTGTAATACACTTGAGGGGAGGGACTTTTAGGAGAAGGAATAAAATTCTTTTAGTTAAAGGCTGATATTGGCACTGGGTGAATATTACAAGTCAGTCATGAATAACCCTGCATTCTGAAGTAGAATTCAAACAGGGTAGTATGAGCAGAATATCAAAAGTCACTTTAGGATTAAGTTTGCTGAGTTTATGGAAGAGATACCTCCAGGAATTGTATTTTTTGAGTCTCCTCCTAAACCCCATTTTCTGAATTTCTGTGTACGTTGGGATATCTGAAGCTTAAAAGGCACCAAAATCACTTTTTTGCTCTCATACTTCAGTCCTTCATAGCTTCTGATGGTTTCCCCAGGGGCCACAAAGGAGTATTTGCTTTTTCTGTGGAGGACAGGACTTGATATGGGATCCCAGTCTTCTCCCTCTTCAGGGTTGGAGGCTGGCAATATTTAAAGGTGAAGTGTAGCACAAGCGCTGGTGTTTCTAATGACTTACTTTTCCGAATGTCTTATTGGTGCTTACTAGTAGTGTTCAGAGCTGAAGTCTGGGGGGTCAAGAAGGAATATTTTGCCTCTTCATCAGATTAAGGGGAAGCTTTTGTTTCCCCCCTAGTATCAAGGGTGGCCCACTTGTTAGGGTCACCTGAGGCATCCATAACAGTCTGGGAGCCAGTCTGGTCATGGTTAGGGCCTTATCCACAGTCTACTAAGATCAATGAAGTTTTACACATGGGGCACTGTAAATGCATGCAACCTACTTAAGCTACTGGGGATATGCGGACTTCTCAGAAAAACAAATTCAGCCTTGTAATTTTCTTTGAACATGTTTGAACTTCTGTGCTGTCAGCTGGTAAAAATAGATTTATGTGAGTGCAAAGAGTACGTTGTGTAATTAGACTTGTTAATTTCTCATTTCTACAGGATGGGCCATCACCAAAATATATTTTGTTGTCCATCTAGAAAATCCACTGCAAGGACCTGTGTTACTGATGGGATTTTTAGCATTCTAATGGAAGCGAGCCTGCTGGGATTTAGTGGGAAATGGTGATACTGCTGTTAAAAAGTACTGAGATTCATGAGCAGGCGAGCTTTTTGGGGAGTTCCTTTAACTATTGTTTTATCAAAAATAAGACAACTGTTCAGATTTTTCTGTGTTACTCTGGATTCAGTCAGGATTAACTCTGAAGTCATACTTGGGATTTACCTTAGTATTATTCAGTGAAGAATATGGCCTAGTACTTAATTATATTATTTTTTTCTGCTTCTTTCAGTAAAAATAAATGAAATATAAAAGAGAAATATTGGAATATTAAAGTGGGTAGGAAATGCAATATAAAGAATTCCAGGAGAATCACAGTGGTTTTGATTCCCTCAGAAACAAAGGAGTAGGAACGAAGTAAGCAAAGGGAAACCACAGATACCAAATGTGTCTGTAGTTACATTCCTGTATATTATCTATGATCGGTTTTGGAACACTGGTTGTCTGTGAAGGTGAATCTAGCAAAGAGATGACTGTGAGAAGTAGGTGACTATGAGAAGTGCTGATGTTTCCTTGTTTTTATTTTTCCATTCATGTAACTCTTTAAATCGCTAGGTAAGACCGGCCCTTGGGATTTTATCAATGAAGCCAACCTCCACAAAGCTTAATGAGATCCCAGCAAATTTAAGCTTTGGAATTCAGCTATTTTTAAGGCTATACTCT
>VYZV01012520.1:241696-258177 GCA_013401275.1 Pandion haliaetus | reverse complement strand
TTTTTTTTTTTTTTTTTGTTTTTTTTCCCTCCTGCTCTCGGTCATATTCCCGATCAAAACCTGACAACAGCTGTACTCGTGTGACCTCAGTGGTCACCCAGGAAGTTGTCAGTGTTTGTTTTTACCACTCAAGAGCAGCCTTAGGTTTAGCACCATACTTTATAATATGAGGATCTCTAAGTGTACTGTAAAATGCAGGATTCTGTGTTCTGTCTTATTCCTACTGATTTTCTACTCATGTATGTTAAGAATTGCTTCACCACCTACTGACGTGGACCTGCTTTTGGCAGCATTTCCCAATGATGCACAGCAATACTGTAGCATAGATATGGTATTGTCCTTGATTTTTCTAACTGAAATTTCATGAGGAAATTGGGTCAATAGAATGTAATTACCTACACTGAAATGTCCTAAGGGCACTGGGTAGAGCTGTGCAAATGAATGAATATTTTGGGTTGCTTACAGAAGCAAAAAAATCAGAGGCAAAAATCAGTGTGACTAGAGCAAAATGATTTCTTGTACAACCTGACTTCAAACATGTTGTTGGTTATGAGCTGTTCTTCACAGCTCATTATGAGAATTACAATAACATTGATTTTATATTTTTTTTTTTAAACTAAAAATCAGCACACAAATTCAACACTGCCATTAACTCCAACAGCTTCTAAAGAGGAAATTCCAGCTGATCAGAGTGAGTTCTCTGGGTTCACTTCTCTTAGAACACTAAGTCCCTTTTGTATCACAGTGGGTTTCTTAGAGTGCTCTGCCAGGAGGTGACTAAGGCAGCTTCAGTTACTTTTTATCCATCAAGGAGCTGACCCTTGCCTATTTTTCTGCTCAGAGGGACAGCCTGTCTTCCAGGCTGGGAGCTGAACTGGGCTGTTGTAGCTGTTCTGTTCTTCATAAAGGCACTAAAGATGCACCATGTTTCATCCATTTGAAAAAAGAAAAATAGAAAATCAAATAAAACTTTAGTTCTGGTTCCTTTTATAAAGCCATCATTAGGAAGTATTCTGACTATCAAAGAAAACTTACTTTTTACTAATACATAATTTATTAAAACCATGTAAAGTGAAAGAGTTCTTTGTGCTCAACACTAAGGTATGCAAGGTATGGCTAAATCCACACACCTATATCTCCTCTGCAGAGCGCCAGGTGCTCTGTTGGCTGGCCAGGCAATGCTTGAGTGAAAGTTGGGTCATAACAAGAGTTGGCACAAGGGACTTTAAGGCCTCCTGATATAAGCAGCTGAACAAGGAATGCAGAATTATGATTATGGACTCAAGCATCTGAACTTTACCTTTCTTCTCTTTCTTACATGTTTAAGTCTGATTTTGGGGTCTGGTTCTTGGCCTTTTCTCCTCAAGTCCCCATGTGTAAAAGACAATCACAGCAATTCTCATCTTTGGTGTTACTGGGTGATTAAATACGTCAGAAAGTGGACTGCCTATGTTTTCCTATTGGAATACAAAAGTTGGACTTGGCTTAGCTCGTGCTCTGCTCTTGCACGTCATTTTGGAAATGTAACCCTGGCTGAAAGTATAAATAACATTTTAAAAAGCTCTGTAAAAATGCGTTTAAGAATGTGATACACTTCACATACTTAGTAAACTCTCTGTAGTGTTGTTAAGCTATTGCTGTATAAATTGCATTGTGGAATTTTAAGGGAGTCCTTGTATTCCACAAATATTCTTTCCAAATCTTGCAGAACCCAAAGATCTCAGATTGCCAGTGCCGTCTACAGAATATTGAAGAGAGACATTCTAAACTTGTTCTTCTCTTTCTACAGGCTGCTTTTCTGGAGACAATGACCACTTTTTGGCAATTCACCAGCGAAAGAGTGGAAAGCCTGTGTTTATTTATCACCACGTGCAGAGTGTGGAGAAAAGTCTGGATACAGACAGTTATAAGAATTCCAAACAAAATTTCCATTCTTCTTACCACACCCAAATAAGCAAGTTGCACCCTGCAATAATTGTTAAATCAACCTTCCCCAGACCTGCATATGACCCATCCCTCAATCTGTTAGCTATGACTGGTCAAGATTTGGAAGTGGAAAATCTTCCCATTCCTGCAACGAATGTGATTGTTGTGGTAAGTGCCTTTTTCTGGGTTCTGGAGGGTTTTTTGTGAATAAAGATGCCTGTAGATGAATATAGACAGATTGTAATGTGGGGTATCCAAAGTCCATATTCCACTGCCTGGCTGATCATCTAAATCTAAATAACGACCACACGTCTTGAATCTCTTCACTTCAGTGGAATTTGCATTCATACAGACTCACTATGATCAACAAGCAATCTGATGAACCAGTGCAGAATACAGCCTCTCTGTAGGTAAAGAACTTACCTTTGCCTCAGATGCTGTTAATCCTCTTGTCTTGATTGATGTTTGTACTGCTTTTGCTCGATGGGCTTTAAACTTACTCTGCATAGGGCACAAGAAAATGTACTTCAGGGAACAATTGTACAGAGGCAAGGAGATTTTAAAAGGCTGACACAAAGGTTTTGTTCCCATCTATTTCTCGAGTAAATCCACCATTATGCTTACATAGCAATTTGAAAACAAGCCTATTTGTTGCAAAGAATAAGAACTATGTTTTTGTTGGTGTAAGCCATATGCGCTTCTTCTGGGACATACATGCTGGGACCCTCCTCGTTCAGTTAACTGTGTGTGTGATCTTTCCCATTCTCAAAAAAAGCGATGGCAGTGCTCCCTCCTGCAGTGGAGGGCATGTCAGTGGAACCATATACTGATGCCATCCTGCTACATCCTCACCCTTCATGCCTGGGGAGCAGTGTACTGTCAGTAGAGCTGTCCTCTGGAGCGCACAGCACAGTCTGTGTAAGTTCTGCGTAGACACTGCTCTGCCTCACCCTGGTGCGCAGGTAGCCCTGCTTGATTATGGAGAAGAGCATTGGGCTCATCCTTCTCCTTCCTGGAATGAAGAACAACCATTCATAACGGCTCATGCACTCATTAGAGTGAACTAATAAAGATTAAAGTGAAACAATGTGACTAATTATAGTCAGCAGCTATTTGCCTAATTCTGTAAATTACTCTGTACAGGAGGTGCTAGATTAAAAGAGAATGGCCTTTACAAACAAGGAAAGAAGACAGAGCATGCAACACTAGGGCATGTTAGCAAGTTAGCACACAAAGTGTTTCAGAATCGCATATGAATTCCTTGTACTGTTTGTACCTCTAGTGATCTGCCCTCGTGAATGCACCAAAAGCAATAAAGGCTAGTGACACAGAAAAGAATAATTAGAAAAAAAAGGGTAGTAATTTTATCAGTCTAACATTAAAGTTCTAACAGTTAAAAAAAAACTATCGGGGAACTAGGCTCAAAAAGCTGTGCTTTGGACTTGTTGCATCCCACATGAACAAGATCTCCTAATTTGAGATTAGGTGGCTAGCATAGTCAGTGGACTAGATTCAGTTGTATGTAGGTGTCCATATCAGAGCAAAGTAAGGTACTGACAGCCTTGCTTCACTGGGGACATGCCAAGTGTACACAGAGTCCAGTACTGTGCGGTACTGATCAGGAGGAGGGGATGCCAAGCAAGCTGGATACATCTACGCCCCAGGCTAGCCCAAGCCAGCAGGGTAGTAGTAAAGGTACCTGCTCTCTTTTTTCCATACCAAGCATGATTTCACCTCCTGTGAAGGTGAAACCTTTCTGTTAGTGCAAGGGACTCAGAATATGCAAGGCCCCTCATTTTTTAATTAAATGACACTGTTACCTATGGCCTGTTATTTTAGTAGAGCTTTGCACACTTTTGGTGACCTGCACTCCTCAACTCGCAATGGAAGAATCCTGCAAAATATTCTGGGGCTACCCTGATTTTAGCTGACAGGCTCTGTGCCTTCATTAAAAGCTAAATGAGGCAGATTTTCAATTGGCAGTCAGATAAAAAAAGATCTATTAAATCTACATTAAGTTCTCACTAAGTGACCTCGGACTGAAGCTTTGCTGCTGCTTTTCTAGGATGGAGCTGCTGCTCTGAAGCCTTCTGTTCTGGCTGAGAACCATATGTGCTTTTAAGGGGGGGCATAGCAGCATGAGCTAATCATGACATGAAAGCTGTTTGTTGCTTGGGATCTTCAGCTATCTCTGGATGTGTTGAAGGACAGTGTTTTTGGTTTGTTTTTAATGTCATCCTTTCAGAAAAAGCCTTTGGGGAAGCGTATGTTTTAAAGCCGAAGTGCTGAGAGTCAGACAGCTCATTGGACTAATCCCACCCCAAGAAATGTTGAAGGTGTCTTCCTCCAAAGGGCAGCTGTCCCACAGCAGGGTGGTTGCCATAATCCAAGCACAGCCCTGCTCCTTCCACGCTTTGTTTCTCCCTCTTGAATGTCACCTGAAGTAGATTTTAATGTTCATGTCATTGCGAAGGGAGTCTCTTTTGTTTTGAATGCACATATATCGCTGCCTCTTTGTTTCGAACTAGCACTTACTGCTTGCTGCTGCTTTTTGATTTTTATCGTATAGGGCAAACGGCAACATTTGTTGTTTTGCCCTGGCTGACCCTTTTTGTTCCAGCCTTTAGCAATGTTGTTGGTTGCTCATCTTGAAAGGGCAATTGCTAGTGTTAATGCTTCCTGTAATCCAGTTACATGACTAGCGCACATCGTGATTTAGTATGAAAGCCAGCGATGGGGGTTATTTTTTAAAATAAATCAACAGTGTTGCGGCTCTGCAGAGGGGAGGAAACTGAATTCAATCTAATTTCAGTGACTTGAAGTCCATTTTCTTCATGATCGACGTGGAAAGGTAGGGTGAATGGATGCCTAATGTAGAACTATTACAAGGTTACATTTTGTGCTAAGGACTAGACCATCTGACAAGGAAAATGTTGCCAATGCACAGCAGAGTGCTCTGAAGCCAAGAATTCTGCAGGTATTGTGTCAAAAAGTGATGTTTCGTGGCTATCAGTAAAGAATGCACGTTAAGAAGTAATTTTACTGAACATGGGGAGATTGTAGTGCTTGTTTGCCTAAGGGAGGAAGAGGAGGGATTTATTTTCTGGGGGTGAGTTTTATATAAGTGAAGGCTTTCCATCACTTTACCCAGTATTAAGTTCCTGTCGTTCTTTTTTTTGTGTGTGTGTGTGTGTTTTCAATACACATTGTTTGTTGAGGGAAATGAGGACCGTCCAGAGCTCTTAGAATCATTTTGACTGTTCTGCAAGTGCCTTAGTGCTTACCCATGTGTTCTGTTTACCTGTCTGGCTAAATGACATGAGACCAACTCATCTGAAAATTGCTTCGTTAACATATGGAATTACATAGCTTTTTGTAATATTTGAGTTTTCTATTTGTATGGGTTTATTTTGGCTCTCAGAAACTAAACACTCATTGAACATATTAGAGAGTTAGTAGTGAAATGAACAAGTTCTCCCAATGTTTATTTGCGTTTATTCCGAGTCTTTCCAATACTGAATCTGAGCACCACCAAGCTCAAGGCAGTACATGGAAAGTAGAAATAGTCTGTGGATAACCACTTATGATTAAAACTGATCCTGTCTAACACACTTGTTAAAAAAACCCAAACATACGTACATATATATAGTTAGGGCTGAACTTGAGAGAAAAGCAGAAGGACTTGTAGTAAAGGTTACAGCTCAGACTAGGTCTAAAGTATCACCTCATGGAGGTGCTAAAGCATCATCCCTTGTAGCCTGATATAATTTGGCCTGTCCAGAGTATCTCTCAGGCACACAAGTGTGTTGTACTAAAACTGGACCAAGATCCTCAGATGCTTTTTTCACTTGTAGCCTGTGAAGTGTTTCAGAAATGTAAAGGTAATAAACTTGCTTAATATATCAAGATTTTCCCTTTCACACCTTGCTATTACTATTTACCTTCTTATATAAATGTGAAAATCTCTGTCTTTCTGTTGCTTAGAAAGGTCACCGTACTGTACAGTAACCTAAAATTCAGTGCATCTCTTCGGTTTTGTTTGGTTTACATAAGTGTTACGGAGCTGATTTAATTAGAGTTTCTCTCGGCTAATGTCAATAGGACGTAAGAGTCACAGACAAGCCACACAGAGCTTCTCTTTGCCTTTTCCGTGGCATTTTGTGTAAGGCTGAATGCCTCAGAGCTATAGCTCTGCCATACCATTATGTCTATTTTGTCACCAATGTTTGAACCATCTAACTTCAAGCACACTGAAGAGCACAAGGAAGAGCTTCAGGTGGTAGTTATTTGAGAGGGGATTCAGTACAAGAGTAAAGAACAGGAAAGTATGTATCTGTAAGTAGATATCCACATGTGAAGTAGGTATTCAGGCTTCAGTATAGGCAGTGGAAATCTAGCCTATTGGTGGTATATTGAGATATGTAGCACTTTTCTAAACAATTTCTGGGTTATTAGGGAGTTAATACAGGTCAGGGACCATATCCAATAGTCAGACTTGATGTGATCATCCTCTTTTGGAGATTAGGACTGACACGGGCCATTTCCACATAAGTTTTCTCACTGCCAGAGAACAGTACCAGATGCATTTAATCTACTAGTAGAATGTAGCCTTGATGTCTGCTTCAGGGTGAGCTGAGTCTCTTCCTAATCCCAAATGGCTGTGGTGACAAGATTTCTACTGATGACAGTGGGTGCTTAAGCACCAACTGCGCACTGAGTACTTATAGATTTATATATATTCATACATGCACACAGACATGTACATTTAGTGCCATCTTAATCTGGAGCTGATCCCAGCTTAAACAACACATTTTATGTTGAAATAACGTGGAAATCCTTTCCAAATCTAGGCACAGTTCAAGTAGGTGGGCTGCTTCTGGGTAGCTGAAAACCATAAGGCTGTGAAACCACAGCAGAACTGCACTTACACTTATGTCAAATTCATCCCACAAGTACTGCTACATCCTCTTGTCTAACTTTACTCATATTATGTATTTAAAGATGCATCTTTTGCTTGCTTACTGACATGGCCATACACATATAAGTTTATTCCTCCATCAGTTCCCCTTTTTCTGATGCATCAGGTTTAATCACCAATGTCAAGGCCCAGAACTCATCTACCTTATTTGTTCCTTTATTTTATTTTGTTATTCCTACCACTTTTTTTTTTCAGCTGGAAATGTCTATTTTTCTAATTCTTTGTACCTTCTGTGAAGCCATGGCTGCCATGCGAAATGTCATTTCTAAGTTCCTCTAGTACCACACAGGATGTCCTACTCTCTCGTCCTTCACGTATCCACTCAAGACTTACTTTTGCTGCAACACTTGCTTTTTCCTTTTAAAGATCAGCCAAAGGGAACCAGACTACAAAACATCCTTTCTTCTGAACACTGAAATTATCTCTATTGACTGGCTTTGTTAGAGTGCCATAAGAAGAACTTTATGAGGAGAGCTTGATAAAAAGGTGGGGGCATCCAATCCTTCCGATCATTATCAGTCAAAAGAAATGTTTTCCCTATAGGTACATTTTTGTGTAGACATTTAATATAGTTTTCTCTTCACAAAAATGGAACAATGTCTGTGGAATTTGCTTTTTACTTTTCTTTAAATGAAAAATGCATGTTTCTTCTCACTGGTATTTTGGTAATATAAGGTGCCCTCTTTTTCAAGTCTTAGAAAAAGTCATAGAGTTTTGCTGAATTAGGGGAGTAGGATACAGAGAGACTTCTGAGTCACAGCACCAAGCTGCGTGTGACCTTTCTGCGTACCAGGAGGTAAATGGCCTTCTTCTGAGAATCCAGAGAAGAGAAGATGTTCTTATGTTTTTTCACTAATAACCTGTTCCAGCTTTCCCCAGCTGTCCGCTCCACTGACTGATTGTTTTCCCATAATCTCTTACTGCTCTTTTCCCTGGTGTTGAATACCTTGCCTTGATAAAAGGTAAAGTCTCTTCCTTTTTTCAGTTCTCTTTGTTAGGAACTTTTCTGTCTTTCAAATACTGTGGCAGCCTCTGCTGCCACAGCATCCACCCAGTTAACTGGCCCAGTAAGGCCATGGTGAGCAATCTGTAAAGTTCTATTTAAACGTTTTTGTCTCAGTCTGATAAAAATGCATAGAAGTCTGTGAGAAACTTCGATGGCTGAGAGTGATGCATTAGATGAGAAATTTAGGATTGCTTTTAGGCAACAGACCAAACGTCATTCTTCATTTGGAAGGGAGAGGAGGGGAGAGCAATAGATAAGGCTGGGGATGTTCTTGCAACAGAACAGGCAGGGTTTCTGAAGCAAGTGGTTTGTTGTTGCTCATGCATCGTCTGCCTCCCTTCCTGTGTTGTGTGCTATGTTATACTACAGTTAGTTTGGAAGTTACTCAAAATGGTAATTTTATCTTCCTATTACAGCCTGTACAGTAAAGTCCTAATTTTCACTGGGTTAAATGTAGATGTATGTATATGTAGTTCTATCTATAGCTAGATGTAGTTATACTATGTTGTAATAATAGAAGTGACTAAGGAGCTGCTTTTTGAATACGGCATGAACCTGGGGTCTCAGCCTCGAGTCTGTCAGGTCCCGACTCCAAAGGCCATTTACCTTCTGGGGCGCAGAAAGACCACACGCAGCTTGGTGCTGTGACTCGGAGGGCTCTCTGTATCCTACTCCTCCCATTCAGTAAAAGTTCCCTAAGCTCACTCCCTCTGTAGGCCTTGTGAAGAGGAGGTCAAAATACTTTTGGAAGTATATTAAGCTACAAAATGGGGCAAGCATAAGGCAAAAAATGTTACGAGTGAGGAGAACAAGTAGTCCATAAAGTGGCAGGTCAACCAGTGCTGGGGCAAACAGCCAAGCTAACTGTCTATGAAACGTAACAAAAAGTCAGATGTCGCTTTTTGTCACTTAACATCTGTTATTGCCAGCCTAAGAGAGGGATTGGCACTGGGCCAGGCAGAGGAGGCATAAATAGAAAATCATGTCTCTGCAGTGACTTCTCAAAGGAGCCTTCTGAGGAGTAAGATCTCAAAATCCAGTAAGGTATCAACTGTGTCCCTCTGCATTTCCAGGTCATGTGTTTGTCTGGTGCTTGGAACAACAGAGGACAAGTGCCGCGTTGATAGACAGTGAAGTTTAAGACCTTATTATAATTACAGTGCTGAATTGCTAACAAGCTCTCAATGTTAGTCACACATTACAACAGTGGGCAATATCAGTCAGTGCCCTTAGTGTGATTGTTGTAATCACTATTGTGTCCCTTTACATGTTATATCATGACCCTGGACATCAGGTCTTAACAGTATTTGGCTTCTAGACTTAAGTCCACCTTCTAATAAGAGATTGATGCTCACCATTATCTTAGTCCTTTCTTAAGTAATTGTACTAGACATAACATCTGCAGCAAGCCTTGCCAACAGACCTAGTAGCCTACAGCTCTGTCATTCTAGATTTTGTTTGCACAAAGAAATCTAGAGTCTGCATTAGTTGGCCTCATTTGCTTTCTGCGTCCTTCTGTGCACTTCAGCAGGGATAATTGCATGCTGAACCATTATCATAGTATTGTGTTTGCTGTCAGTGTTTGTGGAAAACAGGAAAGATTGCATTAGATTGTAACACGCACTAAAACCTCCTTAAGGCGCTTTTTTGTCTTCTGACTTGCAAAATGATAAAAGCATGCTAGTGGGATATTCAGCAACCCAGTGCTTTAATTGATTAGCTTACTGCTGGCAACTTTGGGGTTATTTTCTGTAACATTCAGTGGGATGCTAAACTTGCACAAAAGCTAGTCATGTCTCTCACAAATTGCCCAGATCCTCTTTGGTCACAAAGTTTTCCTTTTCCTGCATTTTTTAGTGAAGGGAAGATGTTTCTTGAAGTAATTTAGTTTTCTTCATAAGCTGCACAATTTAAATGAAAACTGGATTTCAGGAGCAGGCATGTTATAGATTTTTAAGCTACAGCCTAAAGTTTCATTGACAGTTAGCATTGCGCAGTTCACCTGTAAGAAGGTAAGTGTTAGCTGTTCCATACTTCTTCTTTCAGCTGTACATTCCTGTGTTCCTGGCCAGTCCCAGCTATAAAGTAGATACCTGCGTGTAGCTGAACGGAATCTGCCAGTGTTTTTCCATTCTTCAAGTTGTTGGGTTTCGTCCTCCAGGAAAATCTTTATTAATTGATTTTTAATTTTTTTTTAAACAGAGATTTTGCATAAAATTGGATTGAATTTAGCCACAGTTGCAGCCAAATCAAAGATCTTCACTTTTGCTTAAGCATTTTCAAGATATCTCAGAGGTGCAGGGGAACTGAAATGTGAGAAAAAGGCTGCATGCCCAAATGTGGGAGACCTGGCTCAAAGCCTTGCTCTAAAGGGGGTAAAGGAGAAAACTGAACCTGAGTCTTTCTCATTTCACATGATCTACTCCCTGAGCTAAGGGATACAGAGTACCACTTACCTCATACTCACAGATGAAATGATTTGTTTGACCGAAAACACATCGTTTCAGCCAAGAAAATTCAGAGAAGTGTTGATCTTTGGCTGATCCAGTACAAATTTCTTCTATGTGTTTTGATTTGGTCTCTGAAATAGGGAAAAGACCCACAAACAAACAAACAAGCCCCCTGCTGCCTCCTTATTACTTACATGGCCCTGTTTATTCCTATGACTGAAATCGGCTTCTCTACCATTTCTGTGCCATGCCGTACTGAATTCCAGGAGAAAAGACCCAGAGATTCAGACAACAGTGAATTTTCCATCCCTGTTCTTTGCCTGGCTTCTTTATGACAGTGCCCAAACTGCACTTTGGGTGTTTCAGCATTTGGCTTTGGAGGTAGCCTTGTACTCCTTACCGGTTGGACCTGCACTGACTCCAGTACCCCGAACAGTGCAGACAGGCTTGTATTTCAGCAGGAGTTCAGGAGATTGCCGTACTACTATCAAAGTTCTGCTTTCCTTTTACAAGTGATCTGAAATCTGTTACTGCCTAAATTTGACTAAGGAAAGGGAAAAAGTTTCCCGGCACGCAGAGTTCCAGGTGCCATCACTGGAATCACATGTGCTTGACGTCCAAAATCATAAATGAACAAAATGGCCCTATTGGGGTCATGAGACCACCCCAATAAACAAATCAGTGACTACTTCCCACAATAAATCTATGCGTTGTGTTGATAATGGTCAGGAATAAAGACTGAAGAAGCACTTTTTCTTCTTTTTTTTTTTCTTTTTTAAATTCTTTTAGTGCCCTCAGAGAAGTGTCTTTGTGAAAACCCAAGTCCTCTACAGTAACATTTAAAAGGCAGATAAAGGGCACTCTGATAAAAAAACAGCAAGACAGCATGTGTTTCCTTATCAGTCAATGTTTTGTTGGACCTGGCAGTTCAGCCTCTGGAATAATCCTTTTGGTTCTTCACTTCTGACATCGTTGTTAGGAAAACTGACAACTTCTATAAAGTTCCTCAATCAATGGTTCATAATGTGTTCTTGCATGTAACCCCTTAAATATTAAGCCTTATAAAAATTGCTTTTGAAAAAGAAAAATAATATTTTTTCAATACCATCACTACATTAATATGTGATATTTTTAAAACACAGTAATGTTTTGAATCAGACACACATTATGAGGGAGCAGAAGAGGATCTTTTGAACACACTTTTTAAAATGCTTCATAGATCAAGTATTACTGCACTTCGGCATCTCTTTTGCAAAAAATAAATACTGAATTCTGAAATGAAAGGCACAGGCTGGGAGGATATTGGAGTTTGAAAGTGATCACATAGCTGTCAACTGAATGGTGTTTTTTCAGTCACCTCAGTATTGAAATGGTTCACGGAAAGGGAGATAACCCAGGGAGGTAAGCAGAGAGGTGCAAAGTCTTTGTCTGTCTTTTGTTGTTGTTGCTAAAAGCCTTTAAGTGATGTTCTGCTGTCCCTCCTTTGAAGGTCAGTCATGACTGACAATTTGTAATGGAGCTAATTCTTATTTGGCTCTGCACCACAATAAACTCATGGAAAATACTTTTAGTGGATACAGTGCTTTGAATTGAGTATATGGTAGAAGCATCATGAAAAGTGTTGGGGCTATATATCAAGACTGCTAATATAATAGTGTTGGAATAGTGCAGGAAAGTGGTTGACTGCATATGTTATATCTATGTTTATTTAAACATGAATTGAAACAGATTTACATTTCAGCCTTTATTAACTGTTGGAGAATAATAGTGGAATGTCTGCTTTGTACAGATTTGGCTGAGGATATGCATTCTCCTTGGGAATGCTCATTGTGTAATAAACTGTACATAGAAATCAATGACAGTATAAATCAAGATTTTTATATTTACAGTATGCTAAAGTAAATTTTGCTTGTTTTACACAATGTCGTTGATTGAATTCAATTTCTTTTTTTTTTTCCATTTTCCTGTTGGTGTTTTTAGAATAAGAGGTCATCTTTTTGCTGGTACTAATTGTACTAGTAATCTTGTTTCCTTTTTTGAAAATGCACTGAAAGAAATAAGGATCGCTTCTGTAACAGTTCTGTGGTGTGCTGGCAACACTTAAAGCTTTCTGCACTGTTTAGCCAAATTGTTGCTGATACTCTTTCTTTGTGCAACAGGTAATGTATTGTCTAATTAAGAACACAGCTCTGGAGGCTAACCTTTACGAATAGATATGATATTTCAATTTCATGTAGTAAAAATTATTTCACGTTATAACAGTTTAATTTCAGGTACTGTACCATGTAGTTCTATAGTAGTGCAGTCTTCTGAGCTGACAGGTCATTAAAACACAAATGGCTTAGGTTAGTGGAAGAATGACCTTAAATACTTCCCTCTTAAAACCTTTGCATTCTTCAGGCAAAGTAAAGCTAAAACAGTATAGAAATTAGATTCCTTGTCTTAAGGTGATGATGAAAAATAAGCATGAAGCAGATGTCACCAAAACCTCTCATAGGCTTTCTCTGGAATGGTGCTACAGTATGCTGTGGCTCTGCCTAATTAGCCACAGTAAAAGTGGCTAATTAGGCAATAGAAATTAACTTGAATATTAAAAATACTCACTTCCTTTCTTCCACTTTTTTCTGTTTAAACTATAGCTGCACTAGTTAAAGACCCCTCCCCTTTGCCCATTGCCTACTGTGACATAAACTTAGTTTTAAGTGTTTCTAGATTGACCCTCATAGAAATACTCTGTTAAAGGATGGCTGGGGTGGGAGGAGGGAAGGTGATAATTAGCTGTAGGAACACCTCTCTGGCATGCTGTATACATACTTCTGTGGTGGAACAAGAGACTATTGACTGGAGTTGGGAGAACAAGGGAACATAAACTGCAAATTTAAAAGACCACCCAGATAATAGAATAGCAAGAAAGCTATTGAATGTTGATGAAGAAAATTATAAAAAAAACCCCAGCAACTGACCCCTCTAGAAATAGATAATAGGACAGTAATTAAATAGATAATTTGAAATCCATAGACTAAATCAAAAATTTGATTGTAGCTTTAATTTTTAAATATGCTTCCTAAGAATCTGCTAGAAAATGGATATAACCTTTAATGAAATAACTGTAATGTGAGGCTTTCAGTAATGAATGAATTAGAAAACCATATGGATGCATTAAGTAGAATAATAAATGTGCCATACACAAAAGTAGGACATCCATAAATCATATATGATGTCCCTTCTCATCAGTTCATGGCTCTTTGAGTCTTAATTGAAAGTCAGGGTAGCTGGATATTAGAAAAACTAGATTTGTTAGTCAGATAACAGACAACTTTCATTAAGGCATTTATTAATTTTAGAAGGCTGAGGGCCTGATACATTAAAAATACTTGCAGAGCAGTGCTACTTCAGTCGTGTTTTTTTCTATTTTAATTACTGTCTTCCTCTGGTCAATGAAAGTTATTCATGTTTTACTTTAACTTGCTCAGCGAGCATGATGGGATACTATTGTGTTTATAGAATTGAGTATTGTCTTGCTCAAGTAATTCCACATGCTTCAAATGGCTGCATGGTACAGTAACAAAAGTAAGATGGCTGTTCTTACAGTAACTGTGAGTGAGCTTGTTTCCTCTTTCAAAGGAAGAGGTTTAGAGGACCTGTGTTAGGCAGTTCATACTATGCACAGTCCTTCATGCCAGTAGAGAAAAAGGAACACTGCAGAAAATACCTTTTTTGCTTTTTTCTTTTCACTTTTCTTGTATTTAAACGTACTAATTTAAAATCTCTTTTTATCACCTTTAATAGTTCCCCTCCTGGAATCTAATCTCATTAAGAAGATGGCCAAAATAAACATTTTGCATCACTCTTATAAAATGACAGCACAACTTACATGCTGAAATTAATGTGAGACCTAAGCTACAAGCTTACTCTGCCGAAGAGGTACACATCTATGCCAAAATAATCAGGGTTGATTCAATAAAATACTTTAGGAAAATTTTTAACAAATAACTGGATTTACAATATCGGTTCTAAAAATATAAAAGATTGAGTCTGACTAATATTATTCAGTATGAATAGCACATCTTTGTGGTGGTGATAAATATGCTAAGAAAAAGTAGAGACAGGCAGCTTATTTTCCAAGGATTAAATTTATTTCTGTCCAGGTGTTAAGAGTAGGATGTTTGAATAATGGAGAATTAATTATAAAAAGTGAGGGACTAAGGGATGTTGTAGATAATGAAAAAAACCCTGATAATGTAGTGTAACAATATAATGATATAACATAGTAAGAACATGATGTAGGTGTACTGGGCATCTGTCAGGGCTTGCTAGCCAAGGCATCAATGCACAGAGCTGGCCATCTCTGACCAAAAAGTCCCTTGGAGTCCCAGTGCCGGGGAATGTGTTACAGAACATGAAGAGCATCAGTATCAGCGCTGAGTTACGGTATCCTCCTGACTCTGAGCTACCACTGCTTAAGGGCAGCTTTGGTCTCTCCACATTCGTGTGCCATTAAACTGAAATCCAAAGGCAACTGAGCAGTGACTGTATTTCCAGGCCAGGGAATGTATTTCTAGGCCGGACTGAGATGTTCCAAACTGTCCTACCCACAGTCAAACCCCTTCTCTCGTTCTTGTGTGATTGATCTTTCTTCTCCTGTAATGCTACCAGTTTGTTTGGCTGGCCAGCCAGGTGTGTTCAATGGTTGGCAATGCTTTCTCTTGGCCCTCATCAAATTCACTTTTGCTTTCTACCATTATCTTTCAGCGGACTGTAAAACTGGCTTGGCTTACAGCTGTAGGCTTTCCTAGGGGCTAGCCAAAATTTCCTTGCGTGCCCTCTTTGACTCATGGGCTGCCAGTTGACCAGTCCTCATCTGTTATGAGCACAGCCCTATAAATTCTTTTCATTAAAGGTAAGAGACTTTAAACGAAGAATCCAGTGCTTTTGGCATGCTGCATATTCATGTGTTTTGATCAATCACTGCAGAAATTAAATATTTCAGAAATACATATCTGCTGCTTGAAAGGACTGTTCAATCACTGTGGCCTCATTAAAGTCTTGTGTGTTGCCAGTCAGTCCCAGTGATCCCAGCCTTTGCCAAACACAGCTGTATAAGTTTGGCAAAGTCTGCTAGCTTTTCTTTGCCTTTATGTTGTTATAAGCCTCTCCATCTCTTGCTCTACTGCTATTGATCTTTGCTCTCTTGGCCATGTTACTGCTATCATAGTTTCTTCAGTTGTAATACAAAGGCATTGACTATAATCTTTGGCTCCAATACATAGTAATTTATTTTCTTGGCTTGTCTAATTTAACATATAAGCTACATCTTTGCTTTCTTAAATCTTATTCTGCCTGGAGGCTGACTGACTCTGCCTCTATCTTTGGCTTTCTTTTTCTTTCCCTTGTCTCTAATTGTGGACTTTTTTTTCAAAATTACTTTGAGGCTGATGCAATACAAAAATACCTTCACTTTCATATCACATCAGCTGCCAACTAGTTCTCTAACAGCTTATTAGTTATGGAGTGGATCACCCATTCCTTGTAGCAGTTGAGCTGTAGGGGAGGCTGATCAAGAACCACTGAAATGAAGTCTTCTGAGTCAAAAACTCAAGGCAGAGGTATCCTGAAAAGAAAGCTCCTTTTGAAAGAATTTTGAGGTTTGATGTAAATTTCTGAGGTAAAAAAAAAATTAACTAGGGTAAAATGGTGTTTTGGGTTTGTGTGGTGGGGTTTTGGTAGCAGGGGAGGGGCTGCAGGGGTGGCTCCTGTGAGAAGCTGCTGGAAGCCCCCCCAGCTCCAAGTTGGACCCGCCTCTGGCCCAGGCTGAGCCCATCAGTGATGGTGGTAGCACCTCTGGGAGAATGTATTTAAGAATGGGAACCTGCACTGGAGTTTGGGGATTAAAATGTGAGAGAAACAACCCCCAGGTCAGTGCAGAAGGAGGGGGAGGAGGTGCTCCAGGCGCCGGAGCAGAGATTCCCCTGCAGCCCGTGGGGAAGACCATGGTGAGGCAGGCTGTCCCCCTGCAGCCCAGGGAGGTCCACGGTGGAGCAGATATCCACCTGCAGCCCAGGGAGATGGAGCAAGGGGATGCCCCCAAAGATGGCCGTCACTCCGGGGGAAAGCCCACGCT
>VYZV01012520.1:132629-241444 GCA_013401275.1 Pandion haliaetus | reverse complement strand
GTGTTTTGCCCATGGCTGTAATTGGTGAGTGATCTCCCTGTCCTTGTCACGACCCATGAGCCTTTCGTTATAATTTCTCTTCCCTACCCCAGGAGGGAGGAGGAGTGAGCGAGCAGCTGCATGGTGCTTTGTTGCCAGCTGAGCTTAAACCACAACAAATGGAACTATTTAGACCCTTTAATTGGGAATTAAGGAGGAAATAAGAGTCATGCATCACAAAATGGCCAAGATCCCAGAGCTACAATGGCATAGAGCTACAACGGACACTCAGGTTCCAGTGCTTCTTTTGCCACATCCTGGTATGAGCCAAGAGTCACAAGGAGGAAATTAGTTAAATCATCGAAGTCAGGTTATTTGCTGTCTTTGTTTACATTTTAGGATAGACCTGAGACAGGCTCATGCAGGGGGTGTTTTCAGTGCACTTGAGATTGATCTTGCCTTTGATATATGGGAGTTCCAGAAGGCCAAGTCTCTTTTAGACACAGAAATGCTTAGTTCTCCTTTCCAGATCAATTTTTGTTTAATTATTTGGACTGAGTGGAATCTGTGGCGTTGGTGGAAAAAGATTTGTCTGGAAGTCTAGTCATTCAATTAACCATGTGGTATATGGAGGACAAAGCAATAATTGCCTTGCAGTGCTTCTGTTCTGAAGCATATACAGGTCAGGGACTTGAGCTAACATCTCCCATAGCCAGTATAAAGCTCTAACCACAGATCTATTGCTTATCCTGAAGTAAATTGATCTTCTTCAGGTCTTCAGCAGGTTGGCCCCTAGTGAGATTATCAGCAATGTATTATTTCTCAGCAGTATAAGACTCACAATTATGAGAAGAAATTCTGGGGACAGGAGCTGGAGAAAGAAGCTATACTTAGCTGTTCTTTTGCTAACAGCCTGTACAAAATCAGGAGGCAGTGTGTCGGCACGAGTCTCAACACAGATTATCCTGATAAGGTTATACTGAGTTCCTCATACAACTAGATAGCAGGGAGTTTCTGCATCCTTGCTAGAGAAAACAGTTGAAGTAAGCACTATGAACTAAAAATGCAGACAAGTATTTCCGTACAGGGAGGTAAGGGCACATGCAGTCCGTGTGCTTTACCTGGTAAAGTGGGAAGGCAGAAGTTGGTATTCAGAGGCAATACCAGACAGTTTATGTAAACAAAAAGGAATGAATAAAACTCTAGTGTGGTGAATCTAGCACACTCCATTATTCTCTGTTTGGAAAGATCACTTATTATCCATGGAAGCCTTTTAAAAATTCTCCATGTATAATCAGGATTCATTTAGTTAAAATCGTAATGTCAACTAGACAAATCATTTCTGCCAAATACTACTTCTATGTTGTTCATTCTTTCCTGGATTATATTTTCTACTGGGATTTACAATCTAATACTAGTGATGTGAATTGATGTGAAACTTATGAGAATAAGGGTCCTAACTGCTTGATATGTTTTATGTTGCCCAGTATAAAATTTGAATTTCTCTCCATTTAATCAGGCATGTAATGTTTTCAAAAGCATTGATTCAGAACAACATCGCCGCAGTTTTCATACATCCTTCCTTTTTTTTATCCTTTTCTGTTTTGGCTAACCATTTGGTGCTTACCGTGCAGTATTCTCTACCCTTTTTTATCCTTCACTTTCATTCCTGTAATAAGTTTGCTAGAGTTCTTGCTCCCAAAATACCTTGTCTGTAGTGCATACTTAAGACATTTGTCTTACCATCCTTTCAAACAGTCCCTGGTGATTCTGGTCTTTCATCTCTTCCCTCTCTGACTCTGCTGTGTGCAAGTCGTATAAATCCTTTAATCCTTTCCTCATTCAACCCATGTCTTGCCTTTTTTTAACATGTGTTTGGGTTTCAGGCTATGATAGGGAAAATATCTAATCTTACCCAAAAATCTTTCATAATAAACTTGAACTTGGAAGAATACTTTAAATAGCACATTCATCTTCCTTGATCATGCCCCCATATAGCTGCTAGAAGTGAAGGTCTGCTTTCCTCCTTGCAGTCCCGCAGTGGTCTCCTGCACACTTCTGCCTGGGCACACATCCCTTCTTTTCACACCTTCTCATTCTTCTCATGCTCTACTGTTCTACCCTCCTTTTTGCATCTCTTCAGTGCTACCCCTTCTCCCAGGCTACTACCAGGGGCTTGGCTTGCCTTTGTTTTTAGTCACCTTCATCTTCGTCTTTCTTTTCCCCTTTGTCTTCTGCTCCTTCCTTTAGTCTTGTAGCCTCAAACCATTTTACTCATCTCCTTTTCCTCTCCGTTTTTAAATATTTCTTAGCTCACACTTCTCTTTGGTTCCCTTGATAGTCTTCCCCTCTGCTGTGCACGCTCTTTTTTTGCCCAGGGCTCTTCTGTTACCAGATCTCTGACAATGTAGTGGATATGCAGACATTTTCTTGAACTGTAATGTATGTCTTCTCACCATATAATGTGACAGTACGGCAAGTGTTCTCAACTCTGGTTTTAGTTAGAAGTTTTGGTCTGGGTTGGGGTTTTTTATTATTTATTTTATTCATGCCAAGTAACTGCTGTGGTTCACTGTGAGTATTTCTAAACCTATTTACTTATTTGCTTGTGTTAAGCTAGGAAAAACCAACTAGAGAATATTCCTGCTGTTGGTATAGTGTTGCCATGCTTTTGCAGTGCTCTACGGACTTCTGGATTCCAAGTGCCGTGGGGATTATTGTGAAGCATGTACACCCATGTACTTACAGATCTGGAATTAAATGGTGAGATAAGTGATTTCTGAAAATCCCATTTAAACTTGGGACGAAAGTATACTTTGAAGTCCAAGATTAAATTTTGCCATTTTTGATAAAGTATTATAGAAAAAAATATGCACTTTGAAAAGGTTCACGTTTGCCACATGAGTGGTGACTACAAGAAACTAATGTCTGCTCAAAGGCAACAAAAAAGTTAGCTCAAGTAAATACTCATTTAAGATTAATTTATTGTAAGGTATACATGTCAAAGATCACTTAGCGATATAAAAATGTGCAGTATTTCTTAAGTGTAGGCCATTGAATAAATTGAATTTGTCCTCTGTGGAGTTTTATAGGAAAATGTCAAGTGAAAATACTTAGAAAAATAACAATATCGTCCACCAGATGTCCCTGTACTCATAGGTGGTAATGAACAATGTTCATTCAACTGTCTAACTGCTTTTATTAAAGGCAATTTACACACAGTTTATATATTTCCCAAGTCTCTGTTAACCACTGCGTAATAAGATCATGAATAAATGGCAATTACGTTAACAGTATTTGAGAGCTGTAGTTATGAAAATAAATTCCAGGAATTCACTGTTAAGTTTCTACTTGCCATCTCAGTTTTGTGTGCTTTTCCTTCTTTTGGGAAACAGTCTGTCTTTATCACGCATTGCATGGTAGAAGAGATAAATACTGATCTCTTATATTTGTAACTTGTATAAATTTATATATGTTGATATAATTATTCATATAAATATTACCAATAAATATGTTCTCGCCTACCTATCTATCTATAAAAGACTCTTAACTTACTAGAACTGACAGAACTAGCGAGTTGAAGGAATGTGGCTTTTGTGGAGATTTCTTTTAACTTTGGTAGCTATTGGAGCAGACTCCAGTCATGGTACCTGCATTCATGCAGGGTGTTTTGTTTCTGTCAACTGCTCCCTTAGCTTGCCATGCATCATGCTCCAGCCAAATGTTGGGCTGTTACCCATCCATGCATGTTTAGGGGCTACAGCAGGACTGTGAAGTATCTCTTCTGGAGTGGGGACTTGGGCTACTGCCCTCAAATCTGTTGATAATCATAAACCTGACCATACCCACAGTGGGAACCGGGCAGGTCTGCCAACATGCGTGCCCTTAAGTGTCGTGGCCAATTTGAAGACACAACCTCACACTTTAGCAATACCATGACACAGGCAGGACACCTCGTCCTCCTTTTCCCTGGGATGACTAAGCTGCCCGAAGAGCTTCTGAATCCCTGCTGGGAGCAAGGTCCTGGCATGAGTAAGAGATCCCACCCCAGGTATTCTCTCTGGCAGGCCTACATCGGTGGCTATCCTTGGAGAGAGCGCTGGCACACAGTGGTGGCAGGCCACGTGGTCACAGGACCCATGTCCAAGCCTTCCTTTTGTTTTCTGTCAGTGCCGCCGCAGCATAGCCCAGGTTGGCGACGTGCAGTCCAGGCAAGCTCTGCAGGCCTTCGCTACCTGTGTGCGATTGTGTATCTTGACAGCTACTACACATGGCCAAGGCCCGGCTGACCACAGGGGCTGCCTGGTCTCCCAGCCCATCTGTGCAGAGGGGTTAGTGCTGCTGACAGGTAGCCTGCTTAGGGACAGACACCCATAGGAAGGGACCAGCACTTTGGCTTGGAGTGGCCTCCTTCAGGGTACAAAGGAGGTACATCTCTTGGGAAAGGCCACCTGCCAAGTGCTCCAATGGATGCCCTCGGTCATTTTTTCCCCTCCTTTTTGCTCCAAGGAACTGGTGGGAAGGGCACAAGACGTTTGTGTTAGCTGGACCTGGGGCAGACACTCAGCAGGCCCAAGCACTCCCTGCAGTGTTGATATACCTAAGCTGATCTAGGTCTTGGGAGCTGTCGTGTAGACCTTGCTTTGGGCCTGAGATATTCTTGCAAGAATCCAAACAAATGAGCATGGGCAAACTACAGGTTTACAGAGCCAAATCTTGTGTACCTGCTAAACAGTACACATGTGGAAATCCCATCTCGAACAGGAGACACCTATTTATTCTCAAGAGTAGTCCTGTTTTATGGAATTATGCTGGTGCTGAATGTGTATTTGCAAGAATGCATCCTGTATTTAGTGCTGATAAGTTAACTTGAAAGTGTGGACGGAATTATAGTTTTATAATTGTAATTGTGACTCTCCAGATGTTTCTGTGTTTGGCAATGTATTTTTTGATTAGAATGTTTGGTTTTAATAATAGTTTTATAACCAGTCTGCTGCTTTTTAATCATAGTTATAAAGTTTTGCAAGATGTATAGCCTTGAAGATTTCTGTTTAATATTTATGGATTTATTTTTGTTTATTATTTATTATAAGACAACTTATTTCTGTTGTTTTCTGCCTTTTTTAACAATCAAATGGTACCTAAAAATTTCTTATTAAAACCAGGTAAATGTTTATTGCCTTCTGATAATGATGATAGAGCAAATGATACAGTTTCTGTTGTTTTTCAATGTGTTTGTGATTCTGTCTTTTAGTGTATGCATGTGACTTTCCTGATTGGTGAGCAGTTATGTAAGTTTTCATACTAGATACATAGATTGATTCATCAGTGGGAATTCTGTCTTAATAAGATGACTGCCTTCTGGTATCTAAGCACTGTAAGCTTGATTAAGGAAGGGGAAATCAGTGGGAGCCAAAGGAGGCAGGAAGGGAGTCGGAAAGAACAAATTTCTTAACTAATTTGGAGAAAATAAGCCACTTCTGAAAGCAGCAGACATCCTTATCTTGGTGGATGCGCTAAGAGTTTGCCTTTCTTAAGTTATCAACTAACACTTTATATTGGTTATGTAAAAATGTATCTTGTATTTTTGTGTATTTGTGTGTATGTATTTCAAAACGGCATATTGCATGGAAAGTTAAGTGTTTTCTTTTGACTTTTAGGTTACAAAGTTTTCTGTTTCCACAAACCATTATTGTCTCTCAAGAGCAGCTATCAAACAAAATAATAACAAAAAACGCTTACTGCCATAGCCCAGTAAACAGGGCATGAAAGGTTATTCCAAGTCTGAGTATTAGAAAATGCTACTCAGATTTTCAAATCCATAGATCAATACAGAAGTAATTTTTTTTTCTCCTAAATAAATTTATTTTTATTATTTTCAGTTTGTGATATACCATGATATTAATGTAAAGAAGCTTTCAGGAAGGAGGTTTAGTGGAAGTAAAAGGTTTTATGTGCATTTTAGCCCAACAGAATGAACTAAATTTATTTCAGTCCATTGAGCTAACTATATAACTTAATCCTGTTATTTTATTTGCAGTTTCCTGGATTATCTCTAGCTCTTTAATCTCATAAAGTACCGTGTTTATTAAACTGCTGGCATGTGTTGGGGAAAGGCATTGGCTGAAAGAGACAACAAAATTTCTTGCACAACTTCCTTAATTTGAATGTAGGAATGTACACCACCTACTGTAAAGGCAGTAATGAAGTCTGATTACGTAAGTGCTTGTAATTTTTAAATAGATTTTGTGCTTAAACCTAGCAGGAATGGTCTAAAATAGGCAAAGGTGTAATAACCAAGTTGTGACTCTAGCTGTATTTTAGCAGTATGTTGCTAATGCTGCAACAAAAGGGCTCTTGTCTGTAGTTACCTGAAAATGCTTGTTACTTGTTGTGCTTTTAATGAGCTAAATTTAAGTTTATAGACCAATCTGGCACTGATTTATTCTACAACAGCGGTAGTTATGAAATATTACAATACTTGTGCTAATCTTCTATAAAGTGTGTATCATACAAACATGGCTAAGTTTTGGTTAGCAATGGCCTTTTTTATAAAACTGCTTCCATAACAGTCTTTTTAGAGGAGTTGAAATCCTCTTACTGTGACTTCTTAGAATTGTGTTTGCTGACAGTGACTGTAACACCTGTCTTTAATATGGTAATGCTTTATGAGGAGAGTTGACAGTGGATTTTTGAAGTGAGGGAAAAATACAGGCAGTAGAGGAATTGTTCTAAATAACTATTAACCGTATACATTTGGTTAACGGTAGTTTATGTGCTATTGTAAAGTCAGAACATAGCAAGAAAAATTGTGGAACAATTCAGCAACTCTAAGGATTATTTATATGATGCCCGTACAATGGAAAAAATGTCTTGGATGCTATATATACTAATTTTTCTCTAATTCTTTTCTTTCATGCTTAGTGTACCTCCATGCCTGTATGTTTTTCTATCACCTCGGTGTGGATTACAGTATGCAGGTGTATGAAAAACACCCGTGCGTACTTTGGGCCCATAGGTGTTTCTGTCCCAAGTTGTAGCCACATCTTGTTTGTGTCTCTGGGGATCTGTTCAAACGCTGGAGCATCTGTTTACCTGTGTCTTACTGAGGGAAGGGAGCCGAAGGACCCGTCCTACAGACACTTGCTCAAACTGAATGTGCCTTAGATAAACAGCTGCACAGGACACGGTACTAGGTTCATTTCTACTTTGATGATAAAAGAAAAGGTTCGAGTTCACTGGTAGTTTCTGCCTAGACAGGACTGAGATCTTGGGACGTAGGAAACTGAAAACTGCAGGCCAGCAGTGGGTCCAGTATTGCAGCACAGCAGATGAATGAGGAAGATAGAAGGGACTGAACAAGCTCTGTCTGCTTATACATGGTCATTTTGAGTCCCACGAATATGACCATGAGCATGTCATCTTGAAGCTCGCAGATTTCAGTGAGCATGGACAGTTACATTTTTTTTTTTGTTTTGAACAGCTGTTGGGATTATATCTGTGGTTGTGGAATACCTTTCTGATAGCTACAGTACTTGCTGTTGGTCAGCGTGACACCGAGCTCTGCCTGAGAGCTCCCGGCCAGAGTCTTCAGACCACTGCGGCTGCCCAGAATGCAAGTGTCCTTCATTTCTTGTCTTGTCCTTTCTTTCTTCTCATAAGGGCTAATAGCACTCATGATACGCTTTTTTGAGGACAAACCTAATAGCTGATTTTTCAGTGAACTAATCTGTTTACATTTGGCTTGGCTCCATCAATGACAAACAATATTAAGTCTATTAAATAGCATCCTGGTATTTTAGAGCATTTGTGCATAAGTTTTGCAAAACAGTGCTTGAAGGTTGTTTACACAATGAAAAAGGCAATTCTTCTAACTTAGCATATTAGTTATTTCTCATAACGTTTGGATCACAGTCCAGGATAGATGTAACATATTCACAAAGGCAAAGATCCAGGAAAAACCTTTCCTTCAGCAGAGTAGCTGAAATGAACAAAATGTTCCTGGTTCTTTAATTGCTTTTCTTTCTGTGACTTGCCATATCACATAATAACATGAAATAAAACAAAAGTGCATCTGTCTAATCTTGTAGCACTCATTCAAGCTGAACTCCCACGTACTTCAATTTTAACCTCTCCCTTTTGGTTGTGTTCCTCTTGCTACAATAATAGAGGTGAAATACCTGTGACAGAAGTACCAGAGAGGGTGGCACATAGGAGAACAGTAGTTTACTTGGATAACCATGGCCTTGTCAAACAGCTTGTATGATTCAATTTTGGGGAGGAGGCTGGGAGAAGAATGATCTTCTGAGAGGGTCAGAGCTCTGCCCCAGATCCTGCAGCCTTTGGAGCAGGGCAGCTTCCAAACACACATTTCTTCTGACTATAACCATAAATCTGTCAAGGTGCGCTCATGTTTAAGGAACTACCGCACTCTTAGACGTTTTAGCCAAGCACCTCCATATTTTCAGCCTCAATAAAGATCATTCTCATGAGCATCTGCTTTCTGGTTTGATCACATAGCCGCCTGAGAAGCCAGAGTGGCAAATAAGGACACATCTATGGTGCATATTGCAAAGAGCTAGCTGTAAATGAGCCAGATCAGGTATTGGAAGCAGCGTGGCCATCATCACATAGTAGCCATAGCCGTGGTTAACTTCTAAGTTTCAGGAAGCTCTATGGGTTTCCCTGCACTGCACCTCAGAACGCCGTGACTCAGCAGGTGGCAGCTGTGGAGGTTTGATGCACAGGAAGGGACCATGTGGCCATAAAACCTCTTTTCTTCTGGCTCTTCAGCACCAGTGTGAATGGTGCCACTGAATGTTCTCTGAGATGCAAGATCATAAAATAGTTAGTAAAATAAGGCTTCTGTTGTAAACAGGTTATCAAATTCGGTGCGTGATATATATGCTAAATAGTATATGTTTATTAGTAATCGCGAATAAGAGGAAAATCCATTCTTAATTCTCTGAAATGTGTTAAACATTAAAAGATGGAATGAAATTCTGTTCAGGAACTTCAGCATAAAATGAGATGAGGTACTCGGTGGGAGATGTTGCCTTATTGCTCGTAAATTAAAAATGAGTACTTTTTGTATGTGTTTGGTTATTATTTTCTAAGAAAGAATTGCTAATTGTTAGTAACTAAGTAAAAAATACCAAATACTGGTATGATTAAATATTTACTGGATAAAAAACAGGGAACAGAATCCAGGACTTGCCTCCTCCTGTGCCTAAAGCAGTCACTAAATTGCGGAGCCACAGTCACGTTTGTTCTTTATCTCTTCCCTCAAAAATCTGGGCTTCTTATCTATACGCTGAAGCTGCTTCAAAAGGATGGATGGAGAATGCTGGAAGTCCTAGGATAACCTCAGGCTTGTTAGACAACACTCATTCTTGGCAAATGTGTTTGAAGTCTCCTTGTAAAAGGGAGAATATTGGACCCACAACTTTTTTACTTTGGATTACAACCCTAATCCCTAAATTACTACAAGGAAGGAATAAGGGTCCGATAACTCCCATAGTGTATTGGGCGTAGAAACAGCTAAGCATAAACAGAGTCTTCCCCCAGAGCTCTGGGTATGAATCCTTCTGATGTGGGATAGGATTTAAACCATGTCACTCTCCACAGTGAGCTTAGTTTGGTCACCAGCTCCAGCACAGATTTTATGCACGACCTGACTGTTTATGCCTCAGTTTCCCCTCTATTCAGATAGGATATTATTTGATTTTGCCACATACAGAGGTAGCTGCAAATATACATTCATTAACAGTTTGAGTTTCTCAAGTGCAACAGTAATGACTTCAGAAAGGAAAAAGCCTTCAAAAAATTAAGAACGGTATACAAATGTGTCTGAAGAGGTGCTTCCAAAGTGAATTTTCTCACACTTAACAGCAAGGAAAATCCCTACTCCCTGAGTTTCATGGAGAAAAGATACTGATTAAATTGTCTAGCTTTCTGGGTTCTTATAGTTTCAGTTTACGATGGGTTTATATGATATGGTTGAGTTCAGTAGCAGCAAACTTGATCCAGAAATATGGTAGGTGTTTCCTGGTTCTGTATGACCTGAAATTAGATAATTCTTAGTCCACAGCTAAAAGCATGGCCTGGTTTTCACTGTAAACTTTCAGAAATTAATTTAGTGTGTTTAGATTTGAGCAAAATCACAGACAGTTTGCATTAAAAACAGAGTTCTAGGAAACTTATTTCTTTTAATACGAGGTACTGTAGAAGATTCAAAGAATAGAAATTTTATATGCAGGATATCTCTTTAAAGCTGTAACACTTAAAGTGAAAATCCCAATATAGGCTTGTTGGTATTATGTCACAGGTAACACATTCAGTAGGTTGTATCTGGATTTACCTAATGAAGATGGATCATTTGTTATGAATCCATCTATTACAGAAAACATGGCATTAATATAACTGTAAAAAATCTGACATGATGAGATATCCCTCTAGTAGAAACAAATCTAGATTTGCTTCTATGACAATTTAACGAAAGCATTTTAGTAAAGCTATCAGTAAAACTGTGAATCAGACTATAAATATGTTTATTTTTTTGAGTGAAAGGCTTAATTTGCAGAGGAGGTACTGCATGCAGATGTTGCAGGTAAGGCAAAAGTAGGGCATGAAATTACAGGCTGCCATCTGTTTTAACAAATTAATTTTTCGGTTCTGCCAGTCAAAATTTAAAATTTATGATTAATGCATGGTGCTCAGTTTGAAGCTGTTGGAATGACAGGCTGTTCAGCATTGAATTCTACTACAGCTAACAAGGCAGATCAGGGAGGTCAGAGCTTATTTCTTGTAGTCTTATACAGGCAAGGAAATCCTTCTCCTCATCCTTAGTATCTTTATTTCAGAAAGTTTGCATCATCTCCAGTATGTTTTCTTGGAAAAGAGAAGGCTATGAGAAAGAGATTGGTAATACTCTATTCATGTCATTACGTGTCTTTCAGTATTTTGCAGAGCTTGGTGGTTAACACTAGGTAATCGTTCTAAACCAGAGAAACTCTGTAAGAAGTAGTGATTATAAATTGTAACAATTCTCTCACAAAGGATATTAATTATAAAAGTAATGGGACATGCTTTTAAACTCCTGTATATCTTTCCTTTTCTTTTTTTTTTTTTTTTTCATTTTTAAAGGAAAACCTTTGAAATTTTTGTGTTGTATTTTTGTCCAACATTGTGGATATTCTATAGAAAATTATGTAATTTGATAGATCAAAATTCACTTTCTTAGTTTTCAACCCAGCCCCACCCTTCAATTTTACCATTTATTCTTATTTTCCCTTTTGCTGTTATGTAATTCAGTAGAATTAATTGTACCTGTGCTTTTTTCAGGGTTGTTTTTTAATCATCTTTTTTGCATTTTGCATTCTGTAATTCTTAAAAACTTGAAATGATTTGCATAAGTTAAATAAGCAGTAACAAAAAAATACAAAGCACAGAGAAAAATAGGAAAACTGGAAAGGAAATGAAAATAAATAGCAAAGCTGGAAATAATTTCTTCTATTCCATTTGATGGCAAGAAACTTGGACTCGGGTTGAAGAATTAGAGGGGGGAAAAGATGTATCATACTTTTTGTTTTCCAAAACTAAATCAGTGTAGGAATTCCAACTGGAATAAGGTCAAGTTTGCGAATTTGTTTGTTGGGTTTTTTTTACTTTGAATGTTCTTAATATGAAATTTATAAGGTTTTTTTTGTAAAAAATAAGACCAGGTTATTTTTCAGTGGGAAAACTTTCAGACAGAGTATGTCATCGAAGTCTTCTGGGGCTTTTTTGCTCTTGTGGATTACATTCATGATTTGGAATAGTTTAGGAGCTGTCCTGTTTGCAGTGATCTGAGAAGCATTCCCAAGCTGCCAGGTACCAAGCTGCAGTTCTGAGAGGTTACAAAGGCCAGTGGCCAAGAGTCTATTGATCACCAGCTCCATCAGCTAAATCAGCTGGGCAAAAGGAATTTCTAGGTTTTGTTTGCATTGTTGTGCATTGTCCCTTATTTGATGTAATGATGTTGTGTGTGGATGATGCGTAGTTAAGGAAGAAAAAATTAAATCTCCATTAGGAAGAAAATACTGTCATCTGTACCAAACTCTCAAATGTTAGACTTTGTATGCTTTCTGAAATGAAAGAAAGCGAGCAAGCTACAAGAAAAAACGCTTTAAATTATAGCTTATCTTGCAGAGTCTGTCATGGAGAAACCAGTGAAGTTCTAGGTCTCCCAACTGCTCCTGGAGGTTTCCACCTTTCCCAAGAACTGTTAATTGTATCTGCCATGTTGTCAGCTCTACATCCTTGCAGTGGCAATGCTGAGGTGAAGAAGGGCGGTGCAAGCGTGAGGTTTTACAGACAGCAGGGCAGTGTTCTGCAGTTAGAATCAAAGACTAGTGTGTGGCCTGTGAGCAATGTGCGCTGGCGGATTGTGTACTTGGGGAATTGCTTTGCAGGGCGGCTTCACATGAATGATTCAGGTCAATATCTCTTGAGCAAAAAGTTTGCAGTGGAAAAACATTTGTGATTTAACAGAAAACCATACTTAGGTTTTTCAGATTAGCAGACCTTTTCATTATTATTTTTGAAATTTTTGTTAATGGCCTTGTGATCCTGTTTCAAATTTTCTAACAGCATGGTAAGAACTTCAAAATGGATTCAATTAAAAATACGTGTATCTTTCAGAGAAAATAATTCCCTCAGAAACAGAGGAAGTCACGTTATCTTGTTTAACTCCCAGCCTTGCCTTGGTAACTGGATAAAAGAATTTGTATCAAAGCTAGTCTTCACACAATGTGTTCTCTACTTTAGAGTTTCTGTAGCTTACAAATTATATCAAATGTATTTAAGGCTTTCCAAGCATGCAGTTTCTTTCTAATTCTAACTGTGCATGTGTGTGTGGATCTGATTTACAGGATAGCCACTTCAGGATGGAATAGAATAATTAGAAAAGGTCAGTATGTACAAAAAACAGATCTACCTGCATGCTGGAATTGTGAAAGTACAACTTCCAGTATTCTAGGGAAAAGAAGTGATCATTCAAAGCAATACAGGCAATACTTAATACATTCTGTCTCTTTCATGCATGCATATGTGCGCATGTCTGTGCGTCCATGGTATCATTCAGTGGTGTCATCCATTTTGAAACTGTTCTCCAAAGCAGTTTCCCATGTATGTGGTTTGCCAGTGTGTTTTCCTCAGAGTAGCACAAAGTCTCCTTGCACAAAATAGCACCTAATTGCCCTGTCCTATGTAACTCTTATGTATGTATAGGTATACACATTTTATGTATATATATTATACATATATGTTTATACAGTCAATGATTAGGTATGGTTATTATGGTCTCTAAAATGCTTAATAAACTTAATTTTCATAAAACAAGTCTGTCAAATCAGGTTTCAAATATCCCAATTGGTTTAGGGTAGAGAATTTTACAGCCACAATGCTCAATGAGTGGTGAATTTTTAAAAACCTGTTAACTGTTTCTATGCTTCAAAGGTACACTGCAGATTTGCACTGAAGTAAAAACTAAGTTGTTTCTAGGTTGCTTTTTGTTTATCATATTAAAAACCATGGTGTCTCCTTCCCTGGATGCATACATGTAACTCCCATTAGCATTACAGTAAGTATCACGCAAGCACTGAGGAGGTAGAATAGTTCCCCAAGGCCTTTATGTTATCCTCCATGCATTAAATCATGTGGAGCGGAACAAAAGAATGTGAAAATATGAAGGCTTTTGAACTAGGGCTATTGAACTGTATTATCCTTGCTGCACTAATTCCACAGAATCAGCAGCAGCAGCAGAGCTGATACAGACAGAACCCCCCCAGAAAGTATACAGGTATTTTTCTAGCCTTCTGGAAGGCAGTGAGGGGCAAAAGGCTGCTCTGCTCTTGTTAGGTATGGTTGGTAAGTTGCAGACAAACTGCAAATTACTGGGTGTAAGGAAGAAATTTTGTAAAACATTTTTTTAAAAAGTCTTTCCTCCTTCAGTACTGCCTTTTATCTGTGTATAGGTAGTATTGATATATTGATGACTAAGGTCTCTCAATAGATCATTAAGGATAAAATTTTTAGTATTCTTCAGCCTTAAAGCTGGTGGAAGCATGAAATTTTCATTCTGAATAAAGCATTATGTCTTTATAATATTAAAGAGTTTAGATAATTTATGGAGAAAATATCTACTAAAGCAGCATATTCTATCGAAACAGCCTTTTATAATAACAACTTGTTCTGTCAGAGGGTTTTGATCAAGTTTTTAGGTGGCTTTTTGAGCAAAACTAGGACAAAAATGTAGCAAGCTTTTGGCCAGTAGCTAAACTACCTCTAAAGTTAATAACGCTGGTGTGCAGTTTCCACCCTCCAAGATGTGTCAAACTATTATTTTAAATGTGACCTCACTCAGAAATATCAGTTGTTCTTTGCAGAAAATTTAGGGAAAGCTAAAAATTCTAGTGAAAATGTTTCTGGGAAACCAATTAATTTCTTTGGATTTTTTTAAAAAATATTTGGGGTATATTGCATATACCTTTATAGAAGATATGCTTAGAATTTTCTGAGCATATTCTGAATGAAATTAACAGCCTGGTCAGTGACTTAGTTCTATTAATATATAATCTCCATTACCATGCCTTTATCTGTTTAAAGTTCATATGGCTTCCTGGCTGTGATCATGAACTCTTATGCAGTAACCATAGCTTGCAAATATTTGTTCACTTATTGCTGATTGTTGTCCTTCTTACCTGTAAGAAAGCTAAGTAAACAGCTACAGGCAGCATATGCTTATCTCATTGGTAGGCTGCAAAATGACGAATCAGAGTGAATAATCATTTGGAAAACAGACTGCTTCAGAGCAAAGAAAGCCACCCACCTTGTGTCACCTTAGAAACTTTAAATATATTAGGAGCATATTGGCTAGGCAGGCCAGACTGATCCAAATTAGTAGGATGTTAACATTTATTTGTAATGTAAAGAGACAGAGTAAAAGGTCACAGAAGAATTTCATTACTGTAAATCTGCCGAAGATGTAGCTTCCCCCTGATATGGGACAAACTGTTCTGTAAAGATGTGCGTTCACAAATCTCATTTTTACAGGACTTGTTTCATTACTCCCTGAATTCAGTACCAAATGTCCTGATGGTATTAATGGCGTACAGCTACTTTCCTGCAAGGTATGCTCATCTCTTGCCCCTTCAGGATTTTATTCAGCAATTAATCCCTTCACTGATGTTTGAGGAGGTCATACTCTCATTGGGTTCTCTCAGTCCTGGGATACAAGCCTGGCATGAGAGGCTACGTGGAAGGGGAGAACTGGTGTTGCGGCAGCTACCGCAGGAAAGAAGCTGTGTGGCAGTGCTGGGTAGGAGGTAACAGAAGGAAAAAAATCCCGAACAAACCACCAAAATTATCACTTCAGGAACATGAGATTTCTTGTTTGGTTTCTTTACTGAAGATCAGGTTTAGTTGGTTTTGCATTATCGTTGTTCACTAAAGGTCACTTCTTTCTAGTCCTTTTCTATCATTTCCTTTCCACGTTACATTTCATCTTATGTTTTTTATGCTGCCTCATTTCCTTTCTCTTTTCTACTGATTTCATCCCTAGATAGGGAGTGGGGGAGGGGGAAAGGGAATAGTGGCTCTCTCTAGTGGTATTTCTACTTGACATTAGATTTGTCCATGTGACTCAACTGTATTTCTTCCCTAATGATTCATACTGAATTTCTTGACCTTCCACTTCACCAGGCACATTGGCAGCTGACAGAGACAAGTAGATGAGGGGAGGTTGCCAGTCCATCCACATCCTCTTTTTCCGAAGGCCATTCATTGGGTCCCTCCTGTCTTCTCTCCAGAAGACCTTTTCTGAGGAAGCTTGCTGCTTCGTTCTCTGACACCAGAGGAGGCCATGTTAGAGAAATCCAGTCTTCAGTCTTCCCTATTTACACCTGTGAAAAAGCTGCTTAACCATAAAGATTTTAAGCTATGTTTCTATTCAAAGGCATTCTTCATTTTGGATCTTCTTCAGGCCATACACTACTGTGTTATACCACTGCGTATTGCCTTTCCATTTTTGCCATACATTTCTTAGAAAATCACTGGGAAATCTTCTAGTATCCTCCCAAATCACGTCATGATTGGACTGCCTGTGCTTTCCATCAAATGTTGTGTATCATCCTATTCAAAAGTGTTGTCCTGCACCCATCACTCTGTTATCTGTATACCTTTTTTGTAGCAGTTTGGTAAGCATCTGTCAGATGAATTACTTCAGTGCTCCCATGTAAGTATGTGTATATCCTAAAACTACGTGAAAGCAGACAGTCAAGGAGGTCCACATGAAGAATAATTCTGAAACAATTTCTGTGTTTTTCTCTATTCTTCTTCCCACTCGGTTCTCCAATGAGCTGGGGAAAATATTTCTGCAAAATGGTTTAATTTTTTATGAAGCTATAGAAAGGTGCAAGAGTTGTATTACCTGCTGAGAAAAAAAAGCCCAAGTGGGCACATAGCATTATTATTTGAACTTGTCTGCTTTAGCAGGAAAACATGTACTGCATACATTTAAAAAGTTGTCTTGGCCTCCCAGGGTGAGCTGAGCTGTTCTCACTTATTACTGAATTTAGCATGACTGCACAGAAACAGAAAGGAAAAAAGCAAATAAACCTTGAATTTTCACTTCCATGAATCGTTAATTGTTAACTGCATAATGTCTTGCTTTTGAGATGATATTGGACAGACATTCTGCTTTATTACAAGCTCTGTGATATTATTAGAGACAGGAAAAAATCATAGAAAAAAATCTGCAAATAAATGTGGCCCTCAGAGAAATAAAACCTTCTGAGGTTTTTGTTCCTCTTATAAAACACTTAAGCTGGCCATCAGACTCTAACAAGGAGTACATCTGGGAAAGTAAATCAATGGTAATGTTTCATAAAAAAAAAAAAAAAAAAAGGAGCTCAGATGCTCTTTAAAGGTTTTGTGGTTCTCTATTGGTTGTGTTAATGAAGTTCATTCTCTGAAGATGATATAACTGCAGATGCTAATGCTTCCTGCATTAGTGAATGAATTCCCTTTTCTCTTATGGCAGAGCAAGTCTGTGGTGAGAAACTGAATTCCTGATGAGATATAGGTCAATATCTCCCATCTGACTAGGGCAATCCTCCCACCAGCCTGCAGAGAACGTGGGTGGTAATGAGAAGGGCGCAGGTATTAGCAGAGATTAAAATAAAGGAAATGAGCTCTGCTTGTCAGCAAAATTATCACTTATTCTAGTCTTGCAGACCTGATGTTTAAATGAGTAATAGGAACATCTCTGATGATACAGGATAAAATGGAAAGTGGAAAAGCAAAAAAGTCATCAGCTTTTCTGCTTTGGCACGTAATTCATGCTATGCCTGAGAGCGTTAGACAGAAAGAAACCTTCCTTTAAGTGAGGATGCCTACTTCCTGACTTGCTTGTGGCCTTTTGGCTCTCCCAGAACTGACAGCTTCAAAAAGCAGAAGAGAATACAAATAAACTGGTGTCAGTAGGTTGCCGGTTAGGCTGCTGTGTGTAATGGGAAAGGTGATCCCATGCAGCAGGAAACATCAGGCACTCAACTGTAATTATACCATGTCTGAGATGACGGCGAGCAAAAAGAGCTATGTCAGTGGGAAGCAGAGGCTGTGATTACCCTTCACAACATCTTCCAGCTCTGAGAGAGTGGCCGTAAACTGCCTCTCCTTCAACAAGTGTTTTGATTTTTATTATAGCAGTAGTTTCTAAACCTGATTCCTACTGAGAATATAAAGGAAGGGTTTAAGCCTTTCCAAGGGCTCTCTAAATTTGCGTGAGTCAAGAGTTGTGAGAAAACATTTTTAAGGCAAGGAACTTTTAACAGTGATCCCTTCCTAGCAGTGACAGGACTATTCGTATGTGAATAGTTTATTTCCTAGGGCTCCCTAGTAAAATAAATAATATGGATAAATGCTCTAACACACATATCCATTGCCAGCAAAGAATAGCTACTTCACCAAGCTCTGAAGAGCTATGATGAGATGCTGCACAGAGATATATTTACTATTAAGAGTGCCTTTCTGCATGTTCAGTAATGCCTGCTGGATAACTGATCAGTTACCTCATCCTCTTCAGCATTGACATGACTTGCTGCAACCCAACTGTCACAGTGTGTTTCAATTAGGTTTGATTTCCTTACCTAGAAAGGTCTGAAAAACTAGTTGGCACAGAGGTACTTCTGTCTCCTGGTTGCAGGAAGATAAAATGCAGCAGACGGGAGAGGAAATACACGGGGCAATGATGTTTCCTACTGTCAATAAAATATTAGGTAAATCTGGAAGAGTAGGGATCATTGTAGCTAGAGGTAAGGAGAGGGAGTAGTTAAATTTCTTCCTGACAGGGACAGGGGTTTATGTTTCATAAGACAATCTCAAAAATTAAAAATACCCTGTCTTAAGCAGAAGAGCAGTACTATGATGCACTCAGGTATTTTGGAAACTGTTATTGCCAGTGAGCAGCTGGCAATAATATACTTTAAATGGCACATTTAGAAGAATTGATATATTATCTTTCTTCTTAAATGCAAACATTTTGAAAGATACATGGAGGATTCATGGAAAGCTTTCCCTCCTGATGCTTGTAAATAATTAATTAGTAGGGATAATTTACTGCTTTATGTTAGAAAGGGTTTAAAAAAAATCCACCCTTCTACTTTTTGCCAGTGGAAAGTAAATGCTCGATGAGTGCCTATGCTCATTTTCCAGTCTTACATCTTCCTATTCAGGACTGTAGAGAGAACTATTTTTTCATGCACTGCCGCTACCATCTAGTGTCATGAAAAATGCTAAACAGGGTTTTTATTGTGTGTACTGAATTAATATCCCTGGGTACTTCAGCATAGTTGCTGTAACAGAAGATGCAGCCATTCGGTTACAGTATTTGTAGTTACAGATTTCTGGTTTTGTGACAGGAGAGAGGGAAATAACCAAAAATAGTTTCAGGGCACATCTTCTGGTTTGCAACTGCACCATATGCCCACCACGCACAATATGTCTGATTATTCCAAAAATTGAAGTGTAGATGGTAAAACATGATGAATGAAATATATGGCTGGTGTAGCACTACTGACTTCAGAGAAATTACACTAGCAACAGACCTAGCCCAATGACCTAACAGGTACGTCTATTTTCAAGCACCTACTTGTAGCTGTTTGTAATTTCAGTATGGTTCTGTGTCACATCAGTGTAATTGAGAGGTTCTTTTCCACTCCTAGAGAGCTTCCAAACTGATTCTGAAACTAATTGAAAAATCACTCCTCTGTATTTTCCTCTCAGTTTATGAAGAAATTGAGCCCGTCTGGTATATGTCCCTTTCATAACAGCATCCTCTGTGGGGTTTTAATTGAATCTGCATTCTAGCAAGATGTTCGGAGTTTCTGCTTGCTCTCTTACAAGTAAAAGCGTCCTTTTGTTCTCAGGGACACTGTTTTTATTAGATCACTGTTAAGGGTATTGAAGAAAAGACTCTAGAAATAGTCACTCACCATCCCTCTAAAAAGTTACATATCTGATTTATATGTTATATATGAAACCACTGCACACATTCTACCCCATTAGGCTATGTGAGGACATGTAGCATAATATCATCTACCAGCAGGCTGCTACTTATTCCGTAGTTCATAAACTGATAAGAGTTTAGGAGGCTTATGCAAAAGTGATTTAAATCTTGACGTTACAGCTGTCAATAAACAATCCCCCCACCCCAAGAAGTAGCCCGCAGAAGTGGCAGGTTGTGAGAGGGGCTTGCATCTGAAAAAGGAGGGATGTCTAAAGTTACTGGGAACAGACCAGACAGGATATGCATGGTGAAGAGCTTTGACAGAAGTAAATGACACCTTGTGAATAGTTTTTTAGCTTTTTCTGTGACAGAGAAATAGCAGTTTACCTACTGTCGCATTTGCTTACTTAGTACAAGCCTACCCCAAATCCATTGGCATAAAAGGAAAGATTCTGACTGAATTCAGAGAGCCTTGATTTTTAACAGGTCTGTACTTTCTGCTTTGTTTGCCTAATTCTCTTCTCTTTATTGGTGCTGGAGGAACGCCACAGCTCCTTTGTCCTTCTCTCATAAGCTGAATGCTTGACCTTAGCAGAGTCTAGTTAGAAAAAAGAAATCTAGAGCTTTTGTCTGGTTGTCAGAAAGATTAGCGTGAAAATCAGTTACTCAAGGACCCATGTTTGAACTTAACATACTTGTAAAGTCTTTCACCTGCTCCTTTAGAGCTCTGCCTAATCTTCTTTTTTACGCCTTTTAATAAATCAGCACTAAAAGATTTGCTTATGAAGATGTCTAGAAAAAAGAAAACCAAGTGCCTTCACTCACTGACCTAAAACTAGTTTTTAAAGTCTAGATGAGGGAGAGAAAAAGTGTGGAGCACTGAGATGGTCTGTGTTTAGCAGGACCAAAGAACTATAAATCCCTCAGAAATGTAAATACGAAAACCTTGATCAATGGCTCCATGTCCACTTTCACCACCCAAAGAGCTGGCCAAATGATATGAGCAGATAAAACAAATCTTGGAGGAAAGTTTTGTCTTTTTTTTTTTTTTTTTTTTTTTCCATCTTTCAAACTCAATATAGCCGAAGCGGCAGATAACTGTGTGGCAAGCCAGCGGCAAGGCCAGATTCTGCATCACTTCATTACAATAGCAAGCAGAGAACTCTATAGCTGTTCACTTGTATTTTTTAAGGTTCATTTTTCTTGAATAAGGATTAAATGAACATCATAGTGCTATCTCTGTTGTTCTCATTTGACATTTCTTTCTGTATCAGTCATTTTCATTTTTATACGGAGAAATTCAAGACTGTGGTATAGACTTTTCCAGGAGGTTATGGGTCAGCTAGGGAGTGGAATGGGTTTTGTCATCTAAAATGCATGCAGGAGCATGGGCTTGTCGGCTTAAGTAGATTAGCAAGAAATTAAAAATCTTAGCCGTGCTTAATGATATCAACAGTGACATTTTCAGCCAGTGTCCTAGAAGGACAGATGTAGCAGTTCATGCTTCCCAAAGAAATAGTAGAAACTGCAAAGCTCAGGAACACAAATCTGCGTGATTTGAAGTTCATTCATGTTTGAGGAGGATTATTCTTGACCTTGTAAATCAAGAAAGCATATTTTTAAAAACAAAGTCAAAAATGATAGAATAATTGCAGGAAGTGGTTTTAATGCACAGACAGCTAAGGAAAACTTGGGGTTTTAGCACAGTCACTGTTTTAAGAGACTCTTCTTTGACATCCCCAGAATTTCACAGGCTAATAATTAAAGTGGGCCAGGCAATTAAAGGTAATAGATAAAAGTAGCACACAAATATAAAGGAACTTTTCTTGCTGAGGTAATAATGGAAATAATTAACTGTGAAAGTCACGTAACAGTGCAGAACTCGATATATTCCAGCTCCAGGTTTTATTCAGAGACATTTTACTTTCATCCTCTGGTTTCACCTGCAGGGAGAATACAAGTTAGCAGCACCATCTTGAACTGAAGTAGGACGTTCATAGCAAAAGTTAGTTTTAAAATCAGATCGTTCCTTTTTTGTAAAAGTTCGGTGCTATTAATATAAAATTGATTTGTGTTCTAGAATGGAGTATTTAAATTCTTACCTGTTACTCTGGTTTATTTAAGGAAACGCATTCTTCTACCAGTAGGTTTCAGAAAGGCTCCTCTGGCTGAGGAAGTAATCAGTGGAGAAACAAAAATTGTGCTTTCCCAGTTTCTTTTGACCAATTCACACTTCACAGGACAAAATGATAATGAGAGGAGAAATTCTTAGCTATATAGGCATTGCTAATATGGATGTCTGGAAATTAATTTTCTTTTGGACAGATTTGTTTTTAACCCACTTCAAATGAACCAGAATCAGTAAAGCTGACTCAAATATTTTTGGTAAGCAATAAATTTGTCACGAAAAAGTCATCCCAAAGAGAGTTCACATTCAGGTCTAATTCAGTAAGTAGCTTTGGCTGAAATAGCAAACTATTAGGAAGGGCAAAGAGGACACAGAAAATCTCCTCTATGCAGCAGCTGAGTCTCTGGAATATTCCCCAGGGTATGGAGACCTGGGATTGATCGCTGGACTCGATGATCTTAAAGGTCTTTTCCTTCCTGAATGATTCTATGACCCTTCCTCATCTTCAGGGAATTTTGACAATTCTTTACCCCATGTGAGCTGATCGGAGATTTACTAGAACAGGAGCTGTAGCATTCAAGCACTGTTGGTGCCCTAACCACCAGGCTAGAATATCTTTCTCTACCGTTTATTGGCTGAATGTGCTTTATATAAAATGGAGGGGTTTCTGAAAGAGAAATCAGGATTTCCTTTGCCAAGGGTGTTGAGTGACCCTGTGGGTGTCACTTTCTCCTGGGGGCCTGGAGATAACAATTAAGCTCCCCCAGCCCCAAGCGTGGCAGAGCCGTGGACCTTAGGTCTTGCATTTCCCATGGGGGACTTCTGACTGCTTTGCTCTTTCAGCATAGTGGAAACACTGACCAAATCTAACTTGTCATTGTCTTTATTTTTTCTATAAGTGCCTAAGTGGAACATGTCAGTTAGTAGGAAATGCCTTTTTTGGTTCCTCAGTTCAGTGGGAAGCCAAAATTTGTAGTTGTTTTGCTTCATTTATGAAGTTTGTCAGATAGATGAAGAAAGCATTGAGTATTTCTGCAACCCTACAGGCAGCGAGGGCTGGGACAGAAATATTGAGCTCCAAAATGCACACCTCTTCCACCTGAGCAGAAAGGATAACTGCTTTCATGCTATCAGTAACAGCAAGCATCCATTATTCGGTGGCAGAAGAGCAAAGTGGGGGGATGTGGCAAACATTTTGTCATTTATTACATGTAGAGTGTCAGAAAAGAGGGCAGCTCTCAGGCCTGCTGAGGTCCGTCTTGAAGAACTTAAACTGCCTGCCTTTATTTCAGGTCATTATTCACCGTGACCATTAGAAAAAGAGGAAGGTTCACTGGAAAACATACAGCATGGGCCTGTGGGGACGGGGGTGAGGGAGCACGTACTCTCCATTTCCTGCCTTCATTACTTGTTCTGTTTCTCCCACTGATAGCTGAATTTCTGTGATAAATGGCAGCATTGTGTATAATTAATACTGTGTATAGTTTGTAATGTACTTAGACATCCTTTTAGATGAAAGGTACTCACCGTTATCTCTGTGAATCACAGGCTCCTGTCTTGTCAGGAGATACAGTAAGGCATAAACTTTTTGCCACAAATCACTTTCCTCCCAGGCCTTGCGGTTTTACAGAAACAAGGCATCTCAGGAGTTCCGTGTTTCATTTTTATATCATTAAACCAAATCTTTACCCCTCACTCTTAATAATTTCCCTTGCCTTTCTTTTCCTCACCCTGCATCAGTCATGTTAATTTAAATAGTGGAAGGTCTGTGCAGCTGCTAAAAAAGGAATGTCTCAATTCCTCTCCCTGTCCAATTCATATTTTATGATTCAATCTACTGCTCAAGGTATTAATTGTTAAAATAAAATAATGGCACCCATGACCATCATATCTGGGTCTTTTAAAAGTTCTCTAGTAGTTCAGATATTCATTACATATAGAAAGCTACTCAAAAAAAGGGATGACACACCAGTAAATGACATGAATCTTTTAAAGCCTGCTTTGGGTGGGAGAAATATTGTAACACATTGATTGTATTTGGATTAATGTGGTTCATCACTCTGTACGATTTACGATGTTTTTCCGTGTAGTAGTTTTGCACTGCATTTGTGTGTCAGTCTCAGGAACGGTCAGGAAGCATAATATGCTTCTAGATCTGCCAGCTGCCTCCCTATTATATAGGGGGTTTGCAACAAGCTGCAGACCCCACTGTGGACATGCTTAGGGGTATCCAAATCCATCAGGTGTAGTCAGGTCTTGGAATACGCTCTCCTGATGTGCTATTTGAACACACTCCGGTTATATGGTTTGATTTATTTTGCTAATAATAAAGATTTTTGAACGGTGAATTTTGTCCAGGAGATACCGAGCACTGGTTTTTTAAGGCTTTGCCAGATTTAAATGCTGAAATTAGTGTTATCTTGGCTGCCCGGATTTAATGCTCCTGATGCAGAGCAGTGAATAGGACAAGTTCCTGTGTTTCAGCTACTGAATTCATTGTCCAGCATCCTACTGCAAACCCGCCTTCCTCAGTGTTTTTTTGTCATGAACCAGAAGTCCATCTTTGCACAGTACGTGACTTGGCTGCAACTCCTGTTCCACCAGCCCAGGCAGGAGATGAGTGGTCTCTCTGCGGAGGAGGGGCAGAGTAAGTAGGCTGTGTAGAGTGGTAACATCACAACTGTACCACCGCGGCCCAGCCCGCGAGTTCTCTGGACCCCATTTGCCAGAGCCCTTCAGTCTCATATGCCATATTTTGAACCTTTTTTTTCCGGAGCCACAACGCATCTGTTACTGCCAGAGTTTTTCAGTGGAAACAAGCATACTGTTCAGCTGGTGCTCCTCCAGGTTAGGAAGGTGGTTACATTTTTAGAACTTAAGCTGATATTTAGCATTGATTGCTTGGCTGAGGGCTTTTCAGTAACAAATATTGCTTAATTATCGCCTGAGATTGGAGGCAAGTTACTGTTTTCTGACATCAGTTTCTGAAGCTTGTCTCTCTGAAACCTTGATTTTCTCCCACCAAGGTATTGACAGATGGAAAAAGCACATTTGTTATGGAGATTAATTTGTTAGTATATGTTCTGTATACCCTATACAGAGTGACAGCTGAGCAGTAGGAGTTAAGTGATAAGTCTGTAACAAAGATACATGCTAACAGTGGAGAGCTGTTATCGTACGCAATCAAAACAAAGAGATTTTTGTCATTACTTTGACTTATATGGAACAAGATAATATACATTTTAGCCAGCTCTTTTTGTGCTGTTTTTGTAACAATGTTGATATAGTCGTGAATAATTTTCGATGAGCTTAAAGCACAACAGTGATTTCCCACAGTAATCAAAGCAACGTTACTCTGGTAAATTCCTGTTGCAACATCCCCGTGTATTACGACAGGTGAAGTATGCTGTAGGCCTCAGCCCTAGTGAATGAAGTCATTTAATGGTCTTATATTTTTTTTAACTTCATTTAAAGTTTATTTCTGCAGTACTGAATGACTGACAAAACTTTTATCAGGCCCTGATACTGCAAAGACACCATGTCATTGTGGACATAGGGTTGTTGTCATCTCTCTCTCTCTCTGAAATATTTTGCAGTTCTGTGAAAATGTGGATAATTAAATTGTACATGAAAACTTTGTATCCTTTGCTAAGGACTTTGTGCATTCAAAGTCAGTGTATGGGTTATTTTCAAATTATTCTAAATATACGGAAATGTACATTTGAAAGATGTATTTTTTTTATGCCATTAGAGGCTGTGAAGGGCATGGAGGGGAAGGATAGGCAACATCACAAGCTATAGCTCTGTTATCATCTCCTAGCTGAGATTTTCCACTCCGTTGTGCCATTTCTCATTCTTTGCAATGGCTGCTAATCAAATTCTAGCAACGTGGTGTTTGACTTGATCAGTTGAATGACTAAAGTGACTGTTTTTCTGGATATCATGTTGTCATATGTTTGAATTTCTCTATTCTTAACTTGATTTGTTTTTTTGGTTTGGTTTTTTTTTTTTTTATATGTGAAATGATTTGGATGCATTTCACATACAGAAGAATAACACAGCTGGTGAGGGGGCGAGGAAGAGTAAGCTGTAGCTACCAAAAAAAGAGGACAGCTTTTATCATATGCCATTATGTAGAGAGTTCTTGTCTTCAGACCACGTCCTATGCAACTCTTCATCCTTTGTCTAAAATATCTGCGTGCCTAAATGTGTCCTTTACAGAAGGAAAAAAAAAAAAAAAAAATCTGTTGGTGTCCTGCCTTGCAATGATAGTAATTCTGCTGAAATGAAGTAGAATTAATCCTAGCGTAATGACGGAATTAGAACAAGCACAAGCCTAAACAATTGTCTTAGGCGTCCTGGGTCTAGGTTGGATCTCATATTCCATGAACTACAGAGGGAAAGGACTGTGGTCAGAAATGATCAAGCAGAAAATCTCTCTGAAACTGTGTTCTTGCATGACACCTTGACGGCCCTTCATCAGAAGCACTGGGCAGGTGAGAAGGCAGGAAACTGGGTAAACTTCAAATCATATTTAGGCTCAGAAGCTTATCCCAATCTGACAGTTTCTGCAGAGTGTTTTGATCTTTAGCAAGTTCTAAGGGGAAAAAAAGAGGTTTTTTTAATGTCAATACCTAAGGAGATAGCCTTCCTGCAGCTTCCATATGTTCTCCTGTTATGCTCCTAATGAATGAAGCAAAATCTAGGGTTGAAACCTGTATTACAGAAGCTAGTGGGGGCACTGCTATTGAGTTCAGTAACTGCAAACTCACACTTACACAATTTATTTAATTATCACCACTTTCTAAAGAGAAAGTTTTAAGTGGCTTTCTTCAAGCTGTTTAGAACCTCTTACACGTGACAAAATTTCTCTTTTGAAATAAATGTCAGAATTTTGCAACTGTTTGTGACAAGTATTAATTCATCAACAAAATGCTTTTATTTTTGAGAAATACTCCTAAAAGAAAGCAATTAGAAAAGAAAATGTGAAATATTGCAATACTAGTTAATTGTGAAAGTGGTTTTTTTGAAACCAGATGAAGAAAACTTAATTGAAGCACAATAGAGCATGTGGAGCATATAATGTCAGAGTATGTTCTGAGGTTTTTTAGGGGAAATCAGAATTTTGTAGTACTAGCACTGCCCAGAGCAGCTCTGTAGCCTAACCCTTGCACTCAGTGCCCCAACTCATATTGTGGGAATTGCTGCACTGTGAAGTTGCCTCCTCTTTGCAGGACGGCTTCATCCGTCGCGGAAGGAGCTAGGTTCAGATCAGATGAAGACGGTGGTTCTCCAGACAGTGAGCGGTAGACCTTACCCAATGTTGCTGTGGGTACAAGAGGTTTACTCAGGTTCACAGAAGGAACTTTGAAGAGAGATCTGTTGCAGGTTATTGTTATGGCAAACTACAGTAAGCTCAGAAAATCCCCCAAGCCAAAAGTGGTTTGACGGAGGATTAGTAGCAGGGGAGAGATTTCATATGCTTGCCCTGTCCTTACTCTTCCCTTCATGTCTAATTATGGCTGCGCACAAGACACAGTATTGGGAGAGCTGGACATTTGGTCAGAACAAGTAGGGCTGCGTGCTTCTGTTGTAAAATGTAAGCGCTGGCATAGTATAAGTAATATTTTAATTTTATTTCATGAGAGCTATTTTAAGATTTTATGCCAATTTATGCACAACTGAGCATGAAATAGAATACATATTTCAGAAAATTTCACGCTGTGAAGTGCTGTGAAGGAGGTGCCTTCCTCCTTAAAGTGTTACACGCATAACAGATTTGTGAATAGTGATAGGGGCTGTCGTTGTATACCATGCACTACTGTCCATAATCCTATTATAAGTGTTCTATAAAATGCAAAGGCTAATAAGCAGCAAGGCAGCAAAATGCTGAATATGTGAGTGATTTTGTGGAAGTTAATAGGAGCACTCATATTCCTTGAACGATCATAACAGCTGCTCTGGAAAATGATTGCAAAATGCCACTCTTGTTCTTGGCAGGTCTGTGCCCTGTGTTTATTCATAAACACAGCTGTTTAATATTAGGTACAAAAGTAAGGTTCTCATTGTTTTATTGTCGTCAACCCTGTAGCTTTGGGAAAGTGATCTGGATGAAGCACTTAAACAGTGAGCCAGAGAGTTTCTTACTGAAAGAAAAGAAACTTTTTTTTAACTTACTTTACTGATTTTACTTTTCCCCTTTGGAAAAAGTTCATGTCGTTTCCCCTTATAGAATTACTTCCAAATTTTTGTTCTAGGAGAGAAACTGCTGTAAGTCTGCAGTACAGGTACAATGCATAGAATAAACCCACTGATTCTGGCTAATATTTAATGTCGTGTTTGATTTCTTATCATAGAGTGGTTGATACTGGAAGAGGCCTCTGGTGATTCTGTAGTCCAACCCCCTGCCCTAAGCAGGGTCTCTCAGACCTGCAGGTTGCTCAGGACCTTCTCTGTTTGGGTTTTGAATATCTCCAAGGATGGAGACTCCACAGCCTCTCTGGGTAACCCATGCCAGTGTTGGACCACTCTCATAGTAAAAAAGTAAATGAAACCTCCTGTGTTTCAGTTTGTGCCTATTGCTTCCCCGTCCTGTCACTGGGCGCCACCGAGAAGAGCCTGGTGCTGTCTTCTTTACTCCCTCCCATCAGATAGTTATACACATCGCCAAGCTCCCCCCTGTTCCTTCTCTTCTCCAGGCTAAGCAATCCATTTTCAGGAGCTCCCATCAAGTTCCAGCAACTCCTTTGGAGCCATGGTCTTCACGGAGCTGAAGTACTGTTGACTTTGGTGCTTGTGTGAACAGCAGTGGGTCCCAGATCACAGCCATATTTGGAGTTTGTCAGGAATAATGATCCCTTTCAGTCACAGCCGTAGTCTTTCCAGTTCAGCAGAAGCCTACAGCTATTGCCTGAAAGAAGCCTCTGCCACTGCCAAAGGCATCTGCACTTCTCCCCCAGCTCCAGCTTGCTTCAGGCTCAACAGAAACCTGGAGCACTTGCTGATTTACAGTGTCTAGCCTCTGTAAGGTGCAAGGCCAGGAGCTAACCTGAGGAACTCGGTGTTTCTCGTTTTCATGACATAGAAGACAATATAGTCCTGTAGGCACAGACCTGGCTCCTAGGCTTTCTATGTTACAAGACCATAGGATTGAAGGAGAGATTTTTCTGGCATAGATATTCACTTCAGTGTTCAGGGTTATGCATTTATGGACTATGCCTAAAAGCTCTGGACCAGGGACTGTGAAGCACCCATTAGTTGCAGGCAGGTGAAACAGGATCCAAAGTAAACCAGGGACATTAAAGCCCTGAGTGACCATTGAACACCTTACCCTCTTCCGTGTACATCTACGTAGAGTAGGAAAAGAGTAAATGGTGCTCCCAAGGCCTAACTCACTTCTAGTTCATTCCTCTATGCACACTCTGCATCTTTACGTTGTTCTGTAGGAAAACGCATTCTGAGATTTCCCCAGAGGAGAACGCTTTTTATCACATTGTTACATCTGTCCGCTGACCCTAGACAGAAGTAGGAATTATCATTTAATGTGAGGAACTGTTAAGCTTATCCAGCAGAGACACAGCATAAAAAAGTGTTTTGCTTACATTATTTTGGTACTTTAAAATCATTTATCCTTGGCATGTAATTTAGAAAATAGGGTTTGATAACTGTTGGTAATTGCCTGTATTTTCTGTGATCAGTGTGTGTAGTGTTCAAAATTGATGTTGCTAATTAAATAACAGAAACAGGAACCAAGAGTTAATTGCAGTCTGTGCAGGTTACCCCTCAAGTGTTTTGTGTCACCTGGTAAGTCTCAGCTCATTAGCAGAAACAAAGTCAATAAGTGTTTACAGAACTGGAAGCAGCTGGAGAGTTACAAAATCACCATGTCCCGTAGAAGCTGTGTGCATGTGAATGTGTGTGGTCATGGTTGTGGTCGTGCTCCTGCTCACTGGCGTGAGCGAGACATTAGTGAATTGAAAAGCGGTAGAAAATGACAGCCTGCATGTAGTTCTCTGTTGATTGCCGTGATACAAGATAAAATAACTAAATTGTACCACCTCTCTGACACGGCTGTGCAGCTTCTAGTCAGTTCAGAGGCTGAGTAGGCACCTGTATTCTCATAACCTTAGCCTGCATGTTGTCCTGGGAGTATCTATTCACTCAGTTATCAGATAGGAACCTTGACTCACTTTCTGAGTCACTCCTTTAAAAAATATATTTCTTTGCAGGTGAACTACATACGCTTTTCCAAGATGTCTATTGTCTTGAATTTAGCCATATTAAGTACATGATGTTCAGGTGAACTTCACCTGAATCACCCGGTGCATCTGGCCTACCTTATTGTTTATCCCGTGTTCCCTGATTCTGAAATACCTTCAGTCTTCTGTGCTATCTCCAGGCTTCTGCATGACTTTGTGTGGCTCAACAGACCTCTGATAAGGATGTTGACTAGCACAGAGCCCAGAGCAACTTTCTGAAAGAGGTCATCTGTTCCGGCGTGTTTACAGGTTTACCCTTCTACTTAGTCTTTCAGCATCCAATGTGATTACTTTTGGAATGGAATATGTACAGTATACATCACATTACTGTCACCCCTTGATTTCTTATCCCTCAAAAAAATCTCTAGAAGTGGTCCCTTCTTTCTTTTCTCTATCATTATGAAAATTTTGCCATCTCAATGTGTATCCCTGTTGGTATTTAAACAAAAAAGGCTTAAGTAGACTTAAATCTGCTGGCCCTAGATATCTATTGACAGTTTTTCTTCCTTTAGCCATTGCTAGCAGCTATGTGACATTTTTTTCCCCCCTTACAGTATTTACATGGTTATCTAAAGGGGTAAAAATTAGCCTTCTTCACAGAAACATAATTTCTATTATTCTATTTCTAGTCTTTTCATAAGCTTTGCAGTTTTCTTCCTGAGGAAGCACTTTGGGTTTTCATAGATTGGGAATGTCTAGATGTCAGCGCGCTCTGGATTTGAAAGCAGTGCAGCAGGCGTTCCTAGAGGGCCAGAGCACATTTGTAGCTCACAAAACATTTCTCTTTCTCTCCTAAAGGGGCTTTTTAATTGTGGCCATACTCAGCAGAACCATTTACAAGTTGGAGCTGTCGTGGGCAGACTGTCTTTTCCAGATCTGTGGGATATGTGAGACAAGAGCCGTGGGCTGGGGTAGCACTGCCACTGCCACGGTCACTGTTTCCAGAATTCAAAGCAGCCTGCAACTGGGTTTGCACTGCGGATAGACAGGCAGCCCCAGCCTGCAGTCATATTCATTCTGAGGCTCTTTAGGAAACCCTGAGTTACAACCTTTTTCTAAAGAGGGAACTCATATCCAGAAAGACAAAATTGATGGCACTACAGAAGTGCAAATATCAGTAATGGTGTGAAATTATCCCTTTCATCAAGTTTATTTAATGAAATTTGAATGTTGGAGGAAAAGATGAGTGTAGAATTCCCACTGGGGAAGGAAACTGGATTGATAACATTAAATCTGAATTCCCAGTTCTCTTTCTGTTTTTCCAAGTTTCTAAGCCAGTCGGTTAGTGCTTCTTAGTACCAGCTCTCATCATCTACCTTCCCATTATTTCAGCTCTGAACCAAGAATGGCACTGCTGCTTCTCTTTACATCCAGATGTAATACTTTGTCAGTCTAAAGTAAACAGCCACATGCTCTAATAATAATTAAAGCTCTACATGTGTTCTGTTGTACCTGAAGTTTGAATACACATGGCCTTAAAAAGTCTCATATATACAAATGGTCATCATCCATAAGGATAGAGAGACTGTCAACTAGCAGCTTCTTTCTTGTACAAAAGTTTTGTGAAAAACATCTTTAAATGACAAAAATTGTCAGCTTTCTTATGTAGGTGTATATTCTACTTTCTTTTACTAATTCAACTCAAAAATTAAAATAAAATTAAAATTAGAAAGGTTTGAGTCACTGAATGAAGAGTTGGATTTTTTACTTAAATTGCAAAATGGTTGTTCAAGTAGAAGATTAAGCCTATTTGGACTCCTACAAAATGAAAAGCAGTTATTATTTGTTCATTGCATTTTGCAAAATATTTTTGCAAATGCATTTTTGTCATTTCTGAGCTGCTCTATGATCTGTCTAATCTATATATGAACTGTTAGTGCAGAAGACAGAGAAGGCACAGAATACAGAATTACAATGAAATTTAAGAACTTCACAGTTAGTTGCAAGATTACAGCTTAGAATCTCTAATCACAGTCTAACTTTAAAAGACTGATGAGTCATAAATATATTTTCAAATTATATTAGGTAAAAAAAGACACCATTCAACTGACATGACAAAGTTTCCATCTTACTCAGGTTATGCAAATAATTTAAATGCTTGTCTTGTATTTTGCATATTAGTTATGTAATATATTATCATGTCAATTAACTGCAAAAGTTGTTCTTAATAAAACAGAAAAATCTTTAATGCTATGGAATACAGGCTTCAAACAAAAGAACATACATGATGAAGTACATAAAAAGAACTTAGATTCAGTGACCTTTGTAAATGATATATGGGAAGTCCTCTGTTTCTGTACTTTAAAATCTATGTAAATCTTAAAATTTTGGACCTTTGTTAGGGTAGCATAGAACACTTAACATTTTCTGACATAAAGTATGAAGAATAACCCCAAAATCTGGAAAATGAGATAGCAAGGGATATTAGGTGTCCAAATCTTCATTTTTACTTTTAGCTTTGACATTACATGTCTTCTTCATGTTCGTAAGATAAGCACTTTGCCATGATGCTCTTCTGTTTCTTCAGACCTAATGAATATTCTTAATCCCCACTGTTAGATCCTTTGGTGTGCCCACATGAAAAGAACAACAAATATAAGCTGAGAATTATTTTTTTATTACTACAGTGTTCTTTCTCTTTGCATCCTTGCTCTCCCTGTCACCCAGCAGGACATAAACCATCACTGTGTGTTTGAAATTGTTTAGGAAGACTACAAGTGATTCTGCATCTAACAGAGGAGATGCCATACTGGACCATGTTATACCTGCCCGACAGAAAAGGCTTGACCCAGGAAATACGATGTATGCAATAGTAAGGGAAGAAATAAAATTACCATATAGATGACCAAAAAATGTTAATACAAATAACAACAATACCGACTATTACAAACTCATGCTGTTGGTTAGATCCATGTTGCAGCTGTCTAAAATATGTCTCAGGAAATGCATACCAAGCAATTCGGCAGGAGCTGCTTCAGTCTTCGTGGGGCTAGTGAGCTCTTGTTAAACACAGGTCCTGCTCTTTGCCTCGCCTGCGGAACATAACTTTATGTACCTGTTTGCACAGATCTGTAATGACGATGAAAGCATCCCTTTTGTACAGTCCTGTTCTAGTGGGACACAGGGAGAGCCGCTGCCCACCGCTGGTGTTCTCCCAGGGGAACGCACCTCACCAGGTCTGGGACTGCTTATGTACCTGCAGGAATAGCTGGCAGTGAATGAATGGGATTTGCTTTCCTTTCAGCTGGCTTAGGAACATTCCTGATTAAGACTGATGAAAATGAGATGCCTAAAGACCTGCACATGAATGTGACCCTGGCAGCAGAGGCTGATCAGCTCTCAGAAAAATAAAAGATACCAGAAAGTTACTGAGAGACAGACATAGGTCTATTAAATATGACAGGCTGTGTTGATGAGAGGATGAAACAGCTTGTGTGTAGATGGACGGAGACGAATTTTACTGAGTAGGTTTTGTCTAACATGGCAAATATGAAGCACATGTTTATGGAGTTGAACAAACAATTCTCCCTCATATATTCCTGTATCCTGTGACAAGAGGTAGATGAAGAATTGAGGGTAAAAGGGTCTCAGCTATGACATTCAGCTTCACTGATTTTATTTCTCTCATTGCTTGCAGTACCAATTTATGGAAAAATCAAAACTGAAAAAAATCCTATTTTGAAAGCCTTTTTGCTACAACGACAGAGAGTATTTAAGAATGTTTACCTTCCTCTTGCTGTTTCCTTTGCTTAAAACACTCATTTCTTTAGAAAATGGTAATTTTTTTTTTTTTTTTTTTTTTTTTTTATTTTCCTCTTTTCCCTTCCATCATTTAATTGTGCAATTTCTGGAAGGTTTTCTGGAAATGTTGTATTTAATGGGAAAAAGATCATAGAAACAAGAATTTGTAAAAGCTGTTTAGCTATTCTTACATTTCTTTGTTCATCCCAGTGTGGGGTTGTTCTATTTTATTGTGCATTATTTTTATTCAGCTTTGTTTCAGCTAGTGAAATGAGCATTCCTCCACTACTATAGGCAAAATCTAACGATGAAGCTGGTAAGGCAAGTTTGTTGGTTTTAGTTCTAACTCAGAAAAAAGGCAGAGGAGGATGAGCCCTGCCAACCCTAATGACCTTGGCAATCAGCGACCACGTTAGCAGTCACCTACCACACTTTTCGTTGAGGTAACACACCACCCTGCTGCTTTGGTCAAGTAGTAACGATGGTTTCTGGATGTCCAGAACATATATAGAGCAATTGTATTGCTCTTGCAGGACTGATCCAGGTCGTTCTGGTGAAGCTGAACTTGCTGCTGCTGCATGCAAAGCCACGGTAGCAATGTTACGGTAGAAATGGGGCTGAGCCCTTTGCAGTACAACTCTGGTGCTGCGTCACGCCATCCTGTTGGGTCATGTAGTGGGTCTACACCCTCGCGTTGTGTTGTTTGACAGGGGCTCTGCTGTGCAGGGCTGACAAGAGAGGGGCTGAATGCATATAGTATATATATTCAGACTGCTGCACAACACTGTGGCTTCTCTGTCTTCGGAGGAGTGAGAGATGGGACATGAGAGCAGTCCAAAATAGGTGATTTGCCAGCACTATGTGAAGAGAAGGGAAAACACAGCAAGGAAGGGAAAGTGAGGGCAGTGCAGGAAATAAAGCTCTGTCAAGCTCTCCAGTAAATTCACTTCTGCATCTTAGAGAGTATAGTGCATGTTTAGTCCAGCACTGCTGGGATCCATTGAGTTTGCTCCTGTGCACGGACCAGTAGTCGTGCAAGCCTGGCACGTCTGTGTTTAGGTGGGTGCAGAGCTGCCCCGGGAGCAGCCTGTGCCTCCCAAGCAGCCATACGGATTTCAGTGGGATAATGTCAGTGGATTTTCTTCCCAGAAGCGTTTGCTGGGTAGGACCCTTTGCAAAATGGATTTCTGTCTTATCACAGCTAAAAGGAGCAAGACCTTGTAAATGATAGATCATTGAGGTATTTACTCAAAGTAAGCTAAAAATCAGTTGCTCCCATTAGACATTGTATATGGAAAATAGGCAAAAGCCACAGTCTCCAGTGAAATTCCTGTCTTTCTCTGCATGATAGTGTCAAAGAAAGTATAACGTATAAATACACAAATTTAAATTACGTTCCTCCACTTTTCCTGAGGCTTTGTAGTTTTTTGTTTTGTTTTGCTTTTACACTTAACTTGTGAACTTGTTTAAGTAGACACACCTCCACTCATAAATTTAGGCCCTAAGTTTTAGCTGTATACTGACTGAGGTAGAAGCCATGCAGCTTTTTATTAACAGGCATAGATGCTATTGCTGTGTCTCTTCTCTGGGGAATAAGGTAGATGTCCTGGGGTTTTTATGAAGTCTGCAAGCCCTCTTGCCATCATTGGCAGGACTTGTGTTTTGATATGACAGGTGTAACACAGATATTACTCTGGATTGGAGCCATACACTCGATTTCTGAGAAGTTAAGTATTTCTTCCCAAGTGTCTGTTTCCATCTGCACAGAGGAGCAGCTGCAGAACCTCTGGGAATCTCCCGGGATTCCAGGGTGCAGGAAAGAGGCAGGAGATGTGCATAAAGGTGCACTCACTGCATTCGTACAGAGGAGCAGTACCTCTCAAACACAAACGGCACTGTTTGTGGTCGCTTGGGGATATCTGGAAGATTACTTCTCGTATATTTACAGAATATTGTTAAAAAATAAGAAAGAAAGAAAAATAGGAAAAGGAAACCTCACTCACCAAATTTGCAATTGCTGTTTCTCACTGAAAGGAATATGAATTATTTTGCTTTTGTGTGTGAGAATGAGAGAACCGCATGCAAACAGTTTTTAATATTCTCTTTTAAGGTGATCAATTCAGAGTATAAAAGGGGAGAAAATGCATTCTTCTCATTCTAAATAGCTGAGGTTGGGTTTGACGGCTGTGTTCCTGTTTAAAAAAAATGAACACAGAATGCTCTTCTGATCGTAAACATAGAAGACAGAAATTGCAGATCCATGAATTGGGCTCTGTCTCCCAGTCATTTTAGAGCAGTAATATCCCATCATATGAGGCAGCACAGCTTCTTCATCTTTGACCCCACAAGTGGAGTCATCTGTAAAGAAAGTCCCCCAAATTAGCCTGAAAGCCATTTTCTGTAACTTTTTCCCTAATGATTGAGTCAGAAAACTTGTCCCATATTAGGACATTTGGGGCACAGTGTATGTATCACATTTCCAAAGTCAGAAACCCAAATCTTGGGCTGCTGGTCAAAAAAACCAGTGTTGTTATTAGTTTTAGCATTGAGGTAAAACTTTCCTTAAATCTTTGAAGATCTGGTGTTAGTGTTTTCCCTTAAGCTGAGGAAAATCCTTCATCTGCCCAGCTGCTCAGGAGAAAGGGAATTTGTACCTCATAGCCTCTGAAATACATTTGGTATTAGCAGCTTCAGGAGGTCAAAGATCCTGAGACATCTGCCAAAATCATGAGACTGTCTTTTCATCTGCTTTCTTGTTTCTGAGCTTATAGGATTGACACAATCATGAATGGTTTTGTTGAAATTTTGAGACAAAGGGACATATCCAGTCACATGAATCCATGACAGGATAAAATGCAAAGTAATGAAAGTTTTGTCTAAGAAAAAACACAGCTCCCCAAGGGTTTTGCTTAATTTTGCTTAACTTTGTTTCAAGTTCATAATAGTAGAAGGAATGTAAGGCAGAAATTATGAGGGTGCCTTGTATTGTCTGCACTCAGTTCATGTGGGTCTGGAGTGCTGAAGTAGGTGGGGGAAAGTCAGTGATACAAGTTTTATTCCAGTAATTTGTGATTATGGTGACGAAAGTGGCTATAAACAAACTTTAGTGGCCTAAAAGGCTGAAAGCAGATAAAGACCTAAAACATACTGGTGAATTGTGTCACACTAAAGAGCCCTTGTTGTTGGACATTTGTTTCCTGAAAATGGGATCCTGATCTCACAAGAGCTGAGGTATATGAATTGCTTCTTACTTTGAAAGTCTTGGCTGTGTTGGACAAATAATCTAGGCTGTGCTGGAACACAAGCTGTAGTCAGGAATTGCACAAGAACAGTCTTTCATGTAAATATCTTGATTCCAGTTGAGCCAAATGTATTTTAAGACTTTTTTTTTTTCAGATGTATTTCAAATTTTCCTCTTCATATGCCCAGGAACTGCAGAGAACTATGATTACATGAAAAAAGGGAAAGCGTTTGCCTCTTTCTACAACATTCCCATTGTGCGTGTTCAGGCAGATTTTGCTCATGTGAAACTACCAATAAAAATTGTCTCTGAAAATAAATGCGTGAGAAAGCTATGACGTCAGCAGTACTGAAATCTTACTTTGATTTTCAAAGGAAAGAGAAAGGTTACTAAGGAGAGTAAGTCAGTGTGAGTCTTTTGGCCACATCAGTTCCTGAAAGATGTGGAAGTTGCTGTATTGTCTTGACTTTCTAGTTTTGTTCTTCATGATTTTGTAAGGTTACATACATATATATATATATATATGTATAAAAATATGTCTGGTACAAACTAAATTTAAAATTCTGGAGATAAAAAGAAAAGGATGATTTTGAAGTAGTTTTTTATATCTGTCATTTTTCTGGAAGGCATTTTGATCTGTTGAGAACCATTTTACAAAGTTATAACAGGAATCTAAACTTCAGTAACTAAGAATTGTTTGAAACAAAACTAGCTGAAATGAGGGTTCTACAAAAGGAGCAAGGAGAAACAATACTGGTGTTCTGGCATTTAGAGATGCTGGCTCTACCTAGAGATTTAATAATTAGGCAGAAAAACCAAATGTATTATAAAGCACTGTGCTGAACAGGCTCAAAAGGGTCTGTTTGCTCTGAGGATTAAAGCTGGCTTTGGGATGATGAAATAGGACGTGACTGGTACAATCATGCTGTGCATAAAAGTTGTACCGGACATAATAGCACAATGCATTTCTTTTGTCATGGAAGGAATAATTTTTTTTTGCTAATATTAAATAAGGACAGATAGGACCATTTTATGGAGCTCATTACACATGCTTCTGAAAGAACAAAAAGTTTTAAATAGTGTTCAGCTGAGCTCTTCCAGCTCTCCTTGTGTTTCCACCTCTCTGTAATGTCTTGTGCTTTTCCATCATCTTATGCTTTTCAACTGTCTGCAGGGAGGAAGGCAGGGTGAGGTGGATGGAGGAAGGAAAAAGCCTAGAAAACTATCAGAGCTTTGCAATGAACTTCAGCTGTTATTTTAAGAAAACTGAAATACTTTGTGATGAGGTAAATCCTAGTGCTTGAAGAAATGCAGCACCAAATTAAAAAGACAGGAATTGACTTCTGAGGGCAACATTAAAACTTCCTGTGAAAGAGTTGAAAGGTTCCATTCTATGTATCTGCCCCCCCATCTTCTTACTAAAATAGATAAAATCCTGTGAAACAGTCAAATACTATTGTCCCCATTTTATAGACATAGAACTGAGGCAGTTTTACTGAGGCAGACTTGCTAAGGCCAGCAGAATTTTGGCCTCTCATCCCTACTAGTAATCAATTTGCAGTAATTGCAAATGCTCCCAGCTTAGTACTCTTTAAAATAGATGTAGTGCCGTCGTGACCGATTTTTAAAAAAGGAATAATATACTTCCACATGCAGGAGAAAACTGTCTCCTTCCGTCGCTAGGTACTTAAGTTCCACAAGGTGGTGAAGCAGAAAGTTCTCTCTGTCCCAAAGAAGCTCTAGAAAATCAGCCACAAAGTCCCACAGAACTACGGCAGCCTCCTGCCCCTCTCCTTCCCCCCTCCAAAGGGCTCCACCAGTAGAGAGACCTTCTGGGACTGGTATTATTTAATGACAAGGCTATGTCGAACTTGTGTCCCATGGACGATAGCTAACCTTTCCTTCCCCTCCCTTACACCCCCTCAGCAATGACAAGCATGCATCCCATGGGCATTTAGGATATGGGGTTCTGCAACCCTCTGACTCAGAAAACATCCTATTAACTTTACTGGGCTCTGGATGAGGTTATTCCCCTGCCGAGGTGGGGCTGTGGGATGGTGGTCTCACACAATCTGCCGTACATCAGGTGTTTGGAAGCTGTACATACTTTCTGACTTCCAAGTATATAATGCATGATTAACGCATTAATGATACCATAGGAAGGAGGTAAAGGGAAATGAGTACAAAGAGCATTGAGAGGACCGTCTAACACACGGTCTCAGACTGTCACCCCACTAACTACATCACACTGTGCTACAGGAATGACCCACACGACTCAGAAGCCAGGAGAATGAAATAACCTACCTTCTGAGATTTCCTTCAGAAGAAAGATAGAAGACTATTCTGTGTCTTCTCATTAAATGCGATCAGTAAATCCACATTACCTTGTGACACAATGGTGTCAAATGACACTGACCCTTATCTTTGCTAGGAGACTGCAAAGCCCAGAGATTAATGCAAAACATAGGACTGAGAGAAATCAAAGCGTGCCACTTGAAGACAGGCATTAACAAACCTTATCCTTAATAGGCTGAATGCATCTTACACTTTAATCATCCATGAAGGTCATGGAGTCTTTCTATAGCTGACTGACTCACTGTCCAAGTGCCTGTAAAAGCTCAGCGAGGGAATCCTGGACAAAAGCCAGACCTCACAGATGGAGCGTTTCTCACTCTTCTGTTGGTGCTTCCTACAGAAGCGGTCAAATCAGCCCCAAATCAGCTGATCTCATTTGAGAAATTAGTTCTTCTCCCTGCAAAAAGAAGTGTAAATGTGTCACATAGCTGAGACAAACCAGTTTAGTCACATCACCCACCCACCTCCAGAGCAGCTTTGCCAGTCTGAACCATGGATGCCAGCGGAGTGCCCTGGCCTCACCTCCACACCTGGTACGGCATCTTCGTCCTCCGCGATGCAGCAGTCCCTAGGATCGGCCTCAGCGGGTACCTACGCATGCGAACAGGACTTGTACGAAACCCAGAATCTAGTCCAGGATGATGGCCAGCACTCAGACCTTTTGACTGAGAAACGTACCCTTTTATTGCACTAGGGTTCCTCTTGGTTTCTGGTCGTTAGAGGTTTGGCTTTGACTGTATGACAAAGTTTCTAGTATCTCTTCTGTGCAGTTTTCAGGGACATGAGTGACTTTCAGTGTCCATCTAAGCATCCAGCCCTTTTTCTGCCTCTTGTTCAGTTTTGGGCCTCAGCAACTTCCTGTGGTAAAAAGCTCTGTGGATTAATTGCAGTGTGTGAAAGACTGCTTCCTTTTATAAATTTTGATTTTCTCGTATTTTAATGAACGTTCACTTGAAAATCAGTATGGGGGGAGACCATACAGCTGTCTTAACTAATTATATTAACCCTACTTTTCCCATTGGTGTTACTTCTGTCTTTGATTTCTTTCAGAGAGCTCATAACATGCATAAATATTTAAATGTATATGCTTTCATGAAAAATTGATCAAAAGCCAAAATTGTTCTTTAATGCTATATGAGAAATGCGTAAGTCCAGGAAATATTATACTTACTTTAAACGAAGATTTTCTGTAAAAGATGTGGGGTTTTTTCTCTAGCAAAAATGTGAGTGAAGTTCTACAGTGTAACATCTTGAAAAGCAGCGTCCAAATATACAAAACTTCCCCAGAGTAATCAGGACTGAAGCAATCAAAGTATCCCATTCCTATCACTTTTTCTTAATGTCTGTACAGAACCAATTTAGAGTTCTTTTTCTCATCACCCAAATACTCTTTGGACAAGCACACTTACATTTTTACAGGCTACATGTGAAATTTGGAACTGTTTGGCAGATTTATGTATTCTGCAGCCTCTGTGTCTCCTCATTAGAAAATGGGTGACTTAGAAGCACGTTCCAGGTCCAGAGCATTTCTCAGTGCTCTTCACTGCTTCTTGTAAACTCAAATATACGCCTGTAACTTTTCTACTGTTGCAGGTGACTTTCAGTACACTTTTGTAGAATAGCCAAGACTCCCCCTCACAGTTTTTCAGTAATTGGTCCCTGACCTTAGAAGTTTTTAAATGTCCCAAGATTTATATTCCTAGTCACATCGTGTTTTAGCAGAAATATATTATGTATGAAAGTTTGAGTAGGTCACTGCAGACAACAGCTAATACATAGAAACATGGCGCTGCTTTAATTAATCGCCAAGAATAATTGATTTTATACTCAGGAGAATTTTATCTTAGTTTACAGACATAATTCAAAGTTTAATGTGGACTTCATAAAAGGGCAGGTTTCTCCTCTTGGAGAAAATAACATTGTAGAGGGAGAGGCAAATGGGAGAGGAGGGAATGCCGCCTCGGACACCAGTTTTGTGTAGGGCAAAGTGCCTTTAGAGTGGCACTTGGCAAAATGCTTTGTTTTAATTGCATAATGCTGGCTGAGGACATGCTGGTTCCCGTGCGATTCATGGACTACACGAGACGCTAAACTTGCTGTGACACATGACACACATAACGTTATAAAAGCCCAAATCTTCTGGGGATGTGTGTTAGGCACCTGAGCCAGCCAAAGGGGCTAACCTGATGGCCAGTGCGGCTGTGATCTCAAATCATTGAACGGCAACAGGAAGGCAAATCTAACTTGTCTAGGGGAAGAAAAGAGAAAATGCAGGTATTTCCCCAATTTGTTGCCAGATTTTTTGTAGTCCTGTACCCGAACTGTACAAATACAGCTGCAACACTTTCACCTTCACTTCCCATAAATACATCCTTTTCTGATTGTACAGCTGAGGCTGTCTGATGAGGGTGACAAGATAAAATACGGTGACACTAATTAAGTGTAGACACTGTCACTGTGCAGGCAGCAGATCAGGGTGCTCGGATGGAGGGACCCACCCTCAGCCGGGCCACAGTCCAGTGTTTGTTTTAGTGCAAAAAACGTTTTATAGAATTTTTGGTGACTTTCTTAAAACGTGGATAAATAAGTGGAGCACGGGCAGGTAAGACAACTCTTTTCTGAGCTTTCTGTTTTGTTTGGCCTAAGTAAATAGGGGTGATTATTTTTATATTCGTTTTTAGAGTTGAGTTTCTTTGGTTTTAGCACAAAATAGAACTTACTACCCAATGGCCCTTAATATGTAGAATTTCTAGTATGTATAATTTGCTCATTTACTTTTAATCTTTGTTCATAACAGTATTGTGAAAACTTATATTTTAACCTTTAATCTTCTTAATCCTTGATTATTTTTCTTCCTGTATATTCAGGTTAGCTGGAGGTTTGAGAAAACACCTGTGGTGGTAAGGTCAGGAGGAGTTTAGAAGGGAATAATGAATGTGTAGAAAAGGAATGGTGTATTTGAGGCTCATTGCAGAAAGGATATCACTGATGATAAGAAAAAGATAAAGAAAGGAGCCGTCTCTGAATTTTTCTTGAGAAGCAGAACTTGACTTGGCAAATTATAATTTATTGTAATATCCTAAAAATACTATTTCAGAAACTGTGTTATACATTCATCCCTTTCATGTTGTTTGGGGTTTTTTTTCTTTAACATGAAAATCTTTATCAAAAAGCCCCTGTAGGATCTCAGTTGTGAATGGTCTTTGGTGTTTTTCTGTGCTGAGTTTCCTCTTCTGGAACTCTGTCTTCCCAAGTTTTCCACTACAAGCAGAAAACTCCTTCCCTTCAAACTACCTGTTTTGCTTGGATCAGATAAACCTAGAAACTGTCACTACAGTTGCAATATCCAGGTCGGTAATTGCTCAGGAAAATGAGGCCTCCAGGGTGTTTGCCTCTAGGCTCAACAAGTCGCTATTGCCAACAGTGGTAGTGGATTCAAAATTGTAAACTCCTTGGGGAGTAGGTTGCAATCCATGATAAACACTGCAGATGAGCAAAGGGTAAATGATTAGTGCTATCTAACTGGGATGCTTCAGCCCTTTCTTTTCCAAAGCAAAAGGAGCAACTAGAGGAACACAGTAAGACATAACTTGTGTATCTCTGCTAATGCTTTGTTTTATTTATTTCTATGGATTTACTTTACAGGGGTTAATTTAACATTTTATTGCAGGTGGTATTAGAATACATAATGATTTCATCTGTGTAATTATAACCTGTAAATGGCTGGACAGGTTTCCATTCTAGGAGTGCTACTCTTAATGACACTTTATATTGTTTGTCTAATGTACAGGTACTGTTGCATTTGTAGTTCATCCATTATCAGTTTTCTATCCTAATCTCTTGCCTTTATGGACTACAGTCAACACAATACCTAGGCATGCTATCGGAATGGCACAATAAGATTAAAATATTAGAATTTTAATAATGTTTTAGAAATTTTCTACTGATAGGAATAGTTAGGACTTTATTTTTTTCTTTCTCTTCTCTATCTTCCTTCTTTCTTTCTCTTTTGTTTTTTCTTTCTCTGACTAACTTTTCCTGAGAAAAATTGTCATAGTTAAGAATTTGCAGAGAGGCAATTTTGTACCAGACCCTCAGGTCAGACAAATTTCGGTCACCTTCGGGAGGGCACATGCCAGAGTTGAGAACATAATGCCCCCAAGTGTCGCCTTCATCACAGATCTTGATAGTGTCAGTATGGGTTATTGTATGGTAACATTTATGTAATTGAGGAGACCCATTGCCTTTTAGTGCTGGGGAGGCATAAATTAGCCTGGATCTTGTCGGAAGGAACTTGGGAAAAGAGTATTATCTTGCCCCGTTCCTATAATTTTCCATAAGCATCCAGAGTTGGCCACAGGATACTGACCTTGCTGTGCCTCCAGTCTGGTCCACTTCTGCTTTATGCCTTTACAAAACCAGTACAAATAAGGGGGCAATAGAGAGCACAGAGCACATTTGTTATGTGCTGCTTACTCTAAAGCAGGTGCTCTCAGGGTCCTGTTGAGCATTTCTATAGACTGTCTTTCACTGATCGAGTTAGAAATCCCATTCCTAAAGCATCAGATTCTGGGTTGCTAACTTTGCTCTTGATCGGAAGGGGCAAATGCACTCTCTTGCGCTGCCTGATGTAGGAAAGTGGTGGCCTACGTTACTCTTACTTAATTTTTACTATAATTGCCAAGGAACTGAGCTTCACACTAACACCAGCACTTGAGAAGCAGATCCCTTCAATGGACAGCAAGGCAAGGTTCTTACAAAAAAATGTGAGCTTTTTCTTCCTCAGATATTTCTTGGGGTTTTTTTGGATGAATAGTCCCCAAAACCCCTTTATTGCTGCACAAGAAGCACCCTGAGATGAAGCTTAAGGACAAATTTCTTCCCACCCACTTAGGAGGGTTCCTAAAAGGGTCCTGAAATCTCCAGCTGCAAGTGACGCCAGCCCGACAGAGCGAGTGCTGTGGTCGTCAGGCTTCCTCCAGAACCACCAAGGACAATATAGCTGTTACAGAGACACACACACGCTGTGCAGCCTTTTACGATTATTTGTTATAGGACACAGTGGACCAAATTCAGACCTGGTAGGAGGAAATGTGACTCTCCTGAAGATAATGGAGTTTCACCATATTTTATTGTCCTTGGATGTGATGAACCACAATCCCAGTATACTAAATCTATAAGAATTTATTACCTCCTCATAGGGTCCTTAAGATCTTCTGTTTCATCTGAAGCTAGATATTTTTCTGGCTGTTTCATTTCCGTGTCTTTATCGGCGAGCTTTTAACACACTATTTAACATCTCTGTTAATGTGATCCGATCCCCGTCTCAAATATGTTGAAGTGAATATATTTTGATTTTATGCCTGCTAATTTTGCTCAGTAACAACAGTTAGCATTATCCCCATAACTCAGGGTCACTGACTTAGACAAGCAGTTTCACACTCGTTGTACCATTGTTGTGGATCTCTAGGGACCCTCATGACAGCCTTCCTATTTCAGCAACAACTCCCTTTCTCATTTACCCAGGATCCTCAGACAAGGCTGTCAACTTCCAGTGTAGTGACGGCTTCACAGCTTCTAACCAATTCTCGTCTACCGTGGCCGGAGCGAGCCAGCCTGGGGAACAGAAGAAATGGTGCTCAGATTTGTTAGATCTCTGTATGTCCCCTCTCAAGACATTTCTCTGTTTCAATGACAAAGCTGGAGCAGTTTAGTAACCACTCAGGATGCCTGTCTAATTCAAGAAGAAGCAAAGAGAAGAAGACTTTGTGTATTGAAAATGCCAGGGTAGAAAGGGTAATTTAAATTGAAGAATCCTGTAATACTTCCAGCTGAAGTAAAGCTCAGCTGTGTGGTAAGAGCAGATCTCAGTTGATGCATCAAGACCTGACAATCCCATTAGTGTAAAAAAATGAGAAAAAGGGGAAAAAAATGAAAAACACTCACGACTGATGGAAAAATAAAATTGATAGTGGAAAAGGAAAGCAATTATTTTATGGGTTTACATCATAAATTATAAATACTTACTGATAAATAAAGAACAACATTCAAAATGTGTGATGCTGTTTTTTCTTTGAGAAAAAAGTTGCCTTTCTTTCTAGACCATAACCATATTCCCAGTGTGATGTCTGACCCATGGATATTTAATTCTCTTTATGCAGTTCTGGTTAGGAAGGAAGAATACTTGCTTGGATTCTCAGAGCAGCAAGCTGGCCTATGGCTCTAAATAGGAAGTTTAAAATAAAAAATCTTTTTCAGTTCAGGTTGAGTGGCTCAGTCAGAACTTACTGATTTCCTAAGTCAGAAGTTGCCAGAAACATTGGAAGCCCTCTGGGACCATCTGACATACTCCTCTTCCCTCTCTTCTCCACTACATATTGTCTTCAAAGGGGAAATGGAAGCAAAGAAGGTGACCCCAAAGCCCCACATGGGAGTATTGGTCACCAGGCATCACGTGAAGATCCCGTATCTGGGTCTGCATGGAAACAGGAGATTTGAACCTAAATTAGTTCCTGGGTAAAATTCCACTGACTTCACAGGAAGGATTTGAACTTCAGGACACATTTAAATTTCACTACGATTCTAACACAGAGAAAGAAAATGCTTCAGTGATGTAGTTGGTCTCTGCTGAGAATTATAGTGTTCTCTGACTCACATGAAGAAGTTTTAGGAAATTCAAGCATGTCGAATGTATCCAGAATGTTTCTTTTTTGATCTCAGAAACCGCTAATCAAAATTAAAGTTGTATAATTTCACTATGTCTGACTCATTCTTCACCTGCAGGGAGAAATGCTAAGATAATATTCAAAGCAAATCTTCATTGTGTAAATCCAACATCTCATTCTTTAAAGGTGAATTGATGTTTAATGCTTGACTTTCATTTTTAATGTAGTAATTGTCTTATCTTGAACACTGTGACTTACCCAAGGAATTTAGCCAAAAACCTGTGGAACGTATTTTGAATGTAGTTGAGGAAAGGTGGTACTTTGGTAACGAGCAGCATTTAAGATGCTTAAATTTTCCTTTGGATTTATTCTTTATTGCGATGCAAGTAGATTGCAGAGATTATCGTTCTGGGAAAAAAACAATTAGCGAAGAGTCCCAGAGATCAGTCATCTTGAGAACTGAACATGTTGAGCAAGGAGTTCATTTGAACTGGCTTTTTTTTTCAGACACTGCAAATGGATGTAAACAAGCTGAATATCACATTGCTTCGGATATTTCGCCAAGGAGTGGCAGCAGCACTGGGATTGTTACCTCAGCAAATTCATATCAACAGACTCATTGTAAGTACCAAAGGGCTGTGTATAATAAAATGTACCTGGTTATTCTGAATTCTCTTAAATTTATTTTCCTGTCACTATGGAAAAGTGCAGTAAAGTAGAACAGAAAAATACTTTCTTCCAATATTTTTTTTTAATTTCACTACAGAAAAATAGATCTCCATTACAAAATGATTTAAATTTTCTTTTGAAAGGAAACCATTCTCAGTTAAAATCTAGAGAAAAATTAAGCCAGATAAATCTCTTTTGTGCCCTATTCATAAGCAGATTGCTTATCCCTTAGTTTTCATTCCAATGCAGTTCTACATCACATTCATTAAGAAACACTTATTCGTGTTTTGTTTCTCAAAGGTTGAATATTGCTCAAAAAATACCTATGCTTCTGCCTTTCAAAGGTGTCTTCACAATTTATACTCAGATTTCACATTAGTAAATTAAATGTCTTCTCACAATATTAATATTACTGTTTTGCTATTCAGCTATAATAATCTATGCTCTGAAATGGTCTTGTAGACTATGCTATCATATTTGCAAAAGGTGATGACAAATTTGCTTCTAGCAACACAGACATTTTAAAAGCAGTTGTCATTGTATGGTTTTCTCTGTATGGTTAAGAACATACATTCTTAACACCGTTGTCTTTTTATGACAGTTTTGCCGTGAAGCAAAAAACCCAACATCATGTGTGTATTGCTAGCATTCAATTCACATTGCAGAGGGAAGAAGAGTTATTTTATTTTATTCTACATGCAGGTTGAATATTAGCGAAGAAAACTGACAGGTTCAGCGTAAAAGTATTTCCTGCCTCGGTAGCTTGATAGGATTGTATACATCAAAAAGGATTATAAAACTTCTTCAAATAATGTCTCTGTGAGAAGGGATCACACAAGAAGTACAGCGGAAAAGATCAATAGGAATGCAATGCAGCCCTTTTCAAGTTCGCCAGGGATGTCACTCATTTGTGACAAGTGACGCTAAGTCTCCTTTGTCCCCTGCATTAACCAGAATAAAAGGTTGAAAGACATAGTCAGAGAAAAGCACAATTAAATGAGAAATGTTCCAGAGTTTGGGATGTGTATTTCAACATACTAAGTCACTCAGTAGCTTTCTTACTATGCTCTGTGGAAATTATGTAACTAAGCAGAAGTGATATGCTGTTTATTTTCCTCCTGGCTCCATAGCTTTCCCCTTTCTCCTCTCATTTGTGATCTAAGGGAAGAGGCAATGTCATTTTATAGCTGCATATAGCTTAGAATACAGTAAGTACTATTAATTATTAGTCTTCTCCACATCTGTAAAAGTCTGCTATGAGTTAATATTTTAGTGATATAAGAAAGAAAGGAAACTTTTGCCCTATTTGCTGTAAAAATCACACACAGTCAAAGTTCACAAGGAGGAAAAATATATCTTAGGAGACATTGTTCCCAGTTTGCATCCTTCTAACATGAGACAGTTCCTCCCATGCAGAGTGCTGGCAAGCAAGCAGGGCACATCAAAATTCATCTCACCTCACTTCAGCCTAGTCTAAGCTACTCATCTAGGCTCCTGTAAAAGCAAGAGAGAGAAGGGTAACTGGAGGAGGAGAGGCATTGAGATCCTGCTTATTTTAGGATGGGTTAAATCATTCTCTAGAGATGCCAGTCTCTCTCTGCTGACTTTGGAGGTAGTTTAGATGACTGAAGTGAGGTAAGCTGACTCCCTCCCACGTGAGCAGCTCTCAGAAATGATCAGGAGCCCAGCAGCCAGGATGTAGTTGGGCACAGGGAGAGCAGAGGGCCAGCTAGCCTCTTACATATAACAACACATAGTGTGCCAAGAAATACTAACTGGGCATTTCCAGTGTCTTCTTAACCTTTCCGGTAAATCCTCCTCCCGTAAAGGCCTTTTAAGGGGCAGAGGAACTCCTAAACAGAGGAGGCACGAAACACTGGGAATGCTGCGTCCCCACCAAGCCTTGCCTTGTGCCTGCCACCTACACCCAGAACCAGCCACCTACCCACGTCGGAGACCAAGTAGAACCGCAGCCTCAAACCAGCTCCTTCAGCTTGACAAAAGTCTTCACCTTGAACTGATGCTCCAGACCCGTAGGTCTGTTTTCACTCCTTATGACCCTGAAAAATGCCCAGTCCCACCAGTAGCCAGTGTCCTTACCAATCGTATTGAGCAGCTGGACCAGCGGCGCACATGAGAGCACAGAGGGCAGATTTCGGGTAAACACGTTTGAAAGTGCTCCTTTCTGTGCAGCTCTACTTCTGAATGCAAAACTAATCTATTAAGAATAGCAAAAGGTGTCGTTTTCTTCACTTCAGTAAAGATAATGATGCACATTCGAGGTGAGGGGAAGGAGGTTGGGGAAATGAGGATTATCCCGGTTTGAACTTCTCTCTCCCATCCCGTAACGATGAATAGCAAATAACCAGACGGGTGAGGTTCTTGCCTGCGCGGGCAGCAATGCGGGTAGTAGCTCCCTGCGTACCTTGCATGTGTGGAACCCCACAGGTCTGGACTCGACATCACAGCCTCAGCTAAGCTGGCCATAGCCCTGGGGAACGCGGGTTCCCACACCCTTTTTGGACACCAGCACTGTCTGGAGCACTGGTCTCAGGTGCTGTTGTAGTCTATCACAACCAGAGGAACCCTCTGGCAGTCTCTCCTTTTGCTGCCTTGAGACAGACTGAGCATCACTGACATTTCTGCTACAGCACCCTTTGGGCTGCCAGGACTGCATCAAAGACACCAGGGCAGGAATTAACAGAGGGGAGAGCAGGCATTCTCAGCTTACCCATTAAATGTAAACAAAACTTTTCTGGTCCTTTCATTTTGTTGTGCCATTTTAAGGAGTTGCACTGCAGTTAACTAAAAGGACTTTATACTTTGTTGTGGCAAGTGTCTGCAATGTGTTGACACGGGATTAGAAAGCAGTGCCAAAATACCACCGCATTATACTAAGCATTCCTGCTTAAGGACCACTTTCTAAAACAGGGCTGCATTTCAGCTCGGATCAGGTGAACTGTCTGCTAAAATTCCTGCTGGCACTTTGCCCTTGTCCCCATCCCATGGCTCCTCCCCTCACCATGTACGTTGACCTGTCTTGTTTAACGGTACTAGGCTCAGGAAGAGGGTACCTTGTCAGTAGTGAATGAGACAAAGCACACATGCCCACGTATGGTATTTGCATTTTCTTGCACAGTCAGCTGGGATTGAAGGAGCCAGGGAATAGGTATACTCTCCTCACAAAGCAGGTTGCAGACTTTATATACCATGCTTTTGTTTTAGGAATTATATTTACCATCTACAGACAGCAGAGATTATCTAATCTCAGACCCTTCCTATGATTCTGTGGTTTTTTTATTTTCCTAGGGGAAGAAGAACTGCGTGGAACTCTTTGTGTCTCCACTGAACAGAAAGCCGGGAATTTCTGAGGCACTCCCATCTGAAGAAGTGCTGCGTTCCCTTAATATCAACATTTTGCATCAAAGTTTATCCCAGTTTGGAATAACAGAGGTCTCCCCTGAGGTTGGTTATCAATTTTCTAACCTGTAGTTTGTTACAGATTAGGCAGTTATTACATCCCTGGTAGTTTTCAGGCTGAGGTTCTCAAACATGAGGCAGGAAATGTATAAGCTAAGATGGTGTTAGTGCTATAAGGCAATTATACAGCTAGCCCTGTTCAATTACTTTAATAGTGCTTCATTAGGCTATTTAAGCATTAATATCCAGGTTCTCCTCACACAGGTGGGCTACCATGGAAATCAGAGTTTAGATCCTAAGCATGCATCAGTTGCCTTAAAGAAAGTGGGCCCAAGGTCTTTTGGTCTATTAATGCGGGTCAGCAGGTATAACAATTTCAGTAGCGAGATAAATGAAATGCAGATGTCAGGTGTGACCATTACTACCTGTGTAACTTCTGTCGGACATGATTTTGAAAAACTAAATTTGTATGTTGTACCCATGCCTCTCTCTATTCTCAGGAGAAGTGAGAGATTTAATTTGTTTAACCTCCTCCAAAAAGAGGGCAAAAATAAAACTTGTAGCTATTATTTGTATGACTACATCCATTTGTGGGGAAAAAAAAAAAATCTGTTTTAGAGCAGAGACTGCACTGCCATCTCCACAGTGCCCCAGACATGACCAGTGAGATGGGCATCTAATTCTGTGCTGACCACTTGAACTAGGCACAGCAAATGAAAAAAAGCAAAGGCCTTTAGGAAAGGAAATCACTGAGCTCACGGACACGGTCACATCACATTGCATTTTATTTAGTGTCTTAGAAGCCCTTACCTACATATAAAGACCCTCAGAATTCAGTGTGAGGTCCGAATAACTTCAAACGTTATCAAGAATTAGCATTTTCCATGGAAGCTCCCATTTTGACAGAGGAGATGTCTATGTCCAAAAAAGTGGAAAAAAAGGAGAGGTTCTGATGAGCTGTGTTTCCCCCTAATGGTAAAGGCTTCCTGGTTTTTTCCATCCAAACTTATGTTTGAGCCATTGCTGAGTTAGGACTGGCTGTTATGTTCATCTGTATTTCTACTGATTAGAAATGCTTTTGCTCATTATAAGTATTCTAATTCTATTTAAGAATCTGGAAGATGTCTTTCGTACAAAAAATGAAATATAAAACCAAGGCCAGTTTAATACAATTTTACATGCTTTACTACAGCAGCCTGCCAGTATGAAAGTGAGCGGATTCTCAGGTTTTAGCTGTTCTAATACAAAACAAAGCCAAGCAGTGCTGTCCAAACAACAAATCAGGTCTTCATATCACCCATCAGCAACCTGAGCTAAGCTTCCTTTAGGTCAGAATTTCCTTTGTTACTGAAGCATACGAGTCTGACAGTTGTGATAGACGCAATTATCTGTTCCAAGTACTTCAGTTGCAGTTAACAGTCAAGGTAGACACGGGACAAGAACATACATGAATAGATGAATGGAGAAATGTCATCAAGCTATGAAGAGATGCTGGAAAAAAAACCAGCGCTGAACTGAAGATGTCATCTTAAGTTAGATACATTTCAATAATCTGAAGTGCTCAGATATTTGAATTTTCTCTCTGGAAAAAAAATGTAGACAAGGAGATGGAATCATTTAGAAAAGGACTATTAGAATGAAAGTTGTGCAGACTCTAACTCCTTCTAATACTGTTAGAGAAACAAAAGATTATTTAGTATTTCAGTTGGCAGCAGATTATACAGCTAAGGCCCTGATCCTGAAAAAATCATGCAGCTTTACGCTAATAGGTATTCCTTTTGGATCTCAGTAAATTGTTTACATGTTTAAGACTTCACAGAAAACAACAGCTAAAAGGCAACGACATACAATCTTTACTTGCTCAGCTACTAACCAGTTATTTACTCCTTTCTCAACTTGCTTTAAGAACAACTCTCCTGAAACTGCTTGGTTGACTCTTTCTAACAAGACTTAGCTTAAACTAGATCCCCAGCTGTAGAGGGTTAATGGTGGGGCAGATTACCCTGTCCTGTGAAACTTTACCAAGATTATGTAGGAAAACCCAAGTGCAAAACTGAAGCTTTCTGCTTAAGGTCTCAGCCCGTGCAATAGTACAAACAGAAAAAGTCTTAGTGGGTGTCGGTGACTGGAACTACATTTCCATTCATTCCAGTAATAATTGGCCAGTTCACATGTACTGATCAATCACCAGTTGATCTATTTTCAATTCAATTGCCTATCTCAAAATTCACACCCTAGTTTCTTATTCTGCAGTAGCTGAAGGAGCAGGTTCCCTATATGCTTTTGCTGTAGGAACCACTAAAGTCCTTTGCTTCCTGGTGTGGAACGGGATATGTAGCTGTGGGAATGTGAAAATTTAATTTAATGGAGTCAGTGCCTTTTCACGCATCCAGGGCAATGGCAATACCTACCATATGTCCTTTCTCTTCCAGTGGCTTGTTGTAGTTGCAGCGTTTGCTCTTTTATTGTGGTCTGAAATTTGCATCTGAAGTGGGATTTAGGATTGTGTTCTGCTCCATGGTGTGTATCAGGGCCAGGAGCAGACTTCCCCCAAACTGATGCTTGTTGGTGGGACTAAATTCAATGACTCAGGCAGTGCGTATTATTATGGTGGTGAAATCCTGACTTCCTAATGTCTTTAAATTGTGCTCAGAGAAAAAAAGAAAATACTGCTGGATTTCAGAGCTTAGTAGAGCAGAAGAGAACTTGAGGTGATTTTGAATGATAAAAATAACTGAAGTTACTCTAAGTAAATTAAAGGTTACTGTCTTTTGAGAGATAAGCTAACTGCCAGCTGGGAAATGTGGCACTAAAGGAGAAATTCTCAGAGTTCATGCCAAAATCATGCCATCCCAAAATGTACCATTACAGCCTCCTTGCACAAGACTTTTGTTGGTTGCCTTTGAAGTGTGTGATATTAACTTCTTAGACAAGAAATCAAAGGAAGCAATCGTACTTAAAGCAAACCATAAGTCATTGTAGGGACAAATGATCAAAACCAATAGCTTAGAAATTACAACAGCCTCGACTGACAGAAGCACCCGGGAACAAAGCAGAGCACAAGGACGTGCTCCTGTGATGAGGCAAGGCAGACGTAGCGTTACACCTGCACGAGTGCACCCAGAGCACCGCAACAGGGACCGGAGCCCTGCAGACCGGCCAGCTTCGACGTGAAATCACACCACTATCACACATGCGTCTAAGGTAGAGTCTTTGGGGAGGCTTTGTCATGGGGGGTGCTAAGTGGCTATTATCCAGTGTCCTGGGAGTCTGAGAGGTCACCCACGTTCCTGCATGTTTTCACTGGGGTGGAAGTGATTTCTTGGCAGACTTTCCTAACCTGCCTTAGCTAAGATAGTTAAAATAGCAGAAAAAAACAAAGTAACTCAGTGTGAATGTCGATGAACGCTTTTTCATCTCAAGTTCGATCCCCAGCTCTGTGTAAGCTTTCCTCTGAGCTCAGAACTACAGCTTGCCATGCTTTCATTAGTGTTTCAGCCCAAGGAAGTAATTGGAGTTAACTGACTGAGCTTGCAAATCCACCTATTTTCCAGTGAAGCCTTACCTTTCCTGGCAGCTCCCGGTACCTTGGCAGGATCTTTCAGTCACAGATTTTACAGTGACTTCTTCGGGCCAGCGTCTCTCTTGGTATTATCAAAAGCTGGCTGCTTATTTTACTTGTTTTTAGAAATAATCCACTAGTTTTCCATAATAAGACCAGAAAGGCCAGAGAGGGTTTTTAATGTCTTTTTTAAAAAAAAAAAGTTTATAAAAATTAATTTTTTCTGAACACATTTGCTCCAGTTCAGAGCAATGCAGATACCTGTGCAGGCACTCTTCAGTAAGGTTAGCAATAGCACGGGATTGTTAAGAATACATTGATTCTTCCCCACCTTGAATTATGCTGAATTTAAACTGTTTCAATTAACCTGGCTAATTCTGCCTGAACGACTCACCTGATTGTGGAGACTCCTTAGGGAATGGAGTCAAACACTGGGGGATGATGCTCTTGATGATGTACATGATGATGAGCCCTCCTCCCTGTAGCCAGGTTTGCTCTGGGACCTGATAGTGCCTGAGCTACTGGAACTCCCCTGCTGTCCCACCTGCTCTGGCATTCCCCCGCCTTTATCAGCTGTGGGGTTTTGCAGCTTAGTTTATCTTCCTTCCCTCTGGTGGCAGTGGTACGTTCCCACTCCTCAAAACTATCCAAAAGTCTTAGTGGATTCTCAGGCAGGAAAAGGTTCCCAAATGAGTGAGGGAAAGGTGGAGGAACATCAGTCAATTGAGACACAGCCCATCTCTGTGCAGGACGCTCATTGCCCGTGGTCGTGGACAGAAGTCCTCTCTCTTTTGCTTTTTCCCTAGCACTTGGCTATCCTGCGAGCTTGTTTCCTGGGCGTCAACAATTTGTAGCAAGCGTGGAAGTTGCCATCCCTCTTATCAGTTCTCCCAGACCGAGGAACAAAGTTCTCAATGAGCAGCACTGACGTTTCAGAAAGCAATTCCTTATCGTGGGCGTGAGATGACTCAGTTACTGTAGGTCACAGCCTCTTCTGTCATGAGGGAGCAGCTTAAGTAATGATTTCCCTGTCCTGCAGTTTGATCCCAGGGAAAGATTTCCGTGGTTAGGTGAAGGTACTACTAAAGTGTTTCAAAATGGTGTGTCAGATGTGTTTAAATTGCGGCATACATTTTTTTACCCTTTTTACAGCATTTGTTGATATTCTTTGAACTTTATTTTTAGAGAGACAAATCAAGGAAAGATGCATCCTGAACACATGTACCATTAGACAGACATCATGGAGATTAATTCTCTTAGACTCAGTTAGGTACACGATGTCTATTATAAAATATTTTTAAAGTTCTGTGACACTAATGAATTACAGTTAATTTAAGACTCGCACCCATTGAGTCAAAAAATCCCATTAGCTCTTCATTTACTTTTTAGTGCATTTGTCCTTTCAGTGAAGAGGTACAAAAAAAACCCATTTCCTCACAAAAGGTCAACACGGTCGATTCTCCTTCAGCTTCTGCTTTTTATCTAGGTTTCCTCCTGAGAGATCTGAAATTCTGGAAAGCCATCAGGTAACGCACCCAGTGTCAAACACTTAGTTTATAGATAATGGGCCAGAGCTGCAGCTGCTGCTATTGCCGTGGGATTCCCCTGGAGCTCAAGAGGAGCAGTCCTGAGTGTGGAGCAGCTGCAGATTCGGGCTCTGAGCCAGTATTGGGACCCGAGTCCTGTGCCGTGAGCACGGCAGAATAACCTTGCTGTGCTGAGGTAGCAGACTGCATGGAGAGCTGCACCCCGTTAGAGTGGCAATGCTGTTTGAATCCGTCTAGGAACAATTTTTGCAGAAATACTTGGCAAAACTTCCAGCTTCTTTGAAAGCCCTGTTTTTTAAGTTGCTCACTTAACACCAGACTGACGTACAAACCTTGTTAAACACTGTCAATACCTGGAATACTTTTACGCTCAGATCATGAAGCACTGTGTGATTACACACACACACTCTCTAATACACTAATTTTACAAGGTCTCTTTCTGTGGTTTAGAAGAGGGGGGTAAAGGATTTCCAATGGGGACCCTAAGGCTGTGACTCAAAGAAACTCTTCTTTATTATGCTTTCAGTTCTAAAGCAGTCAACTTCCAATTATACATATGCATTTATTTTAGCAAGCAAGTCTCTGTAAATTAACCTTGCTACCAGATCCTTCTCTAAATGTTTGCATCTTGTGGCAGTGTGATGTGTGAATTGTCTTGGATCTGCACTGACTTGAATGTGCACTGTCCTGGCCCTTTTCAAAGCAAGCAGGGCACAAACCTAGGCTGAAAGGAGGACCATGAAAACTACATTGGGATCCAGCATGGGGCAGGTTTTTGGCAACTTGTCTTCTCTTCCCCAGGCATGATCTCCTCCTCCTCAGCAAGCCTTTCGACTTCATCAGGACTTTTTATGTTTGGGAGGCTGATGGACACAAGGAGTTTGCTTGATGTATTAACTGTTCAAAAGAGCGGGCTAATGGGCGGCTAAGTAGACTTTGGAGCATGAAGTACCCATGTAAAGTGCTAAAGGGTCCTTGCAGTTACACAGGTTTGGTGAGCCGCCACTCATCTTTAAATGGAGGAACTCTTTCCTCTGCCGCAAACTCCCAGTCCTCTTACACAATGTTCCCAGAGAGGAAAAAAGGCCACCTTGAGATGGGAAGACAACTCACTAGTTAAATGAGAAATTTAAAGCCGTTAGGGAATTTCAGTAAAAGGGAAACACCAGGACCTTGAACATTTACAGTGGAAACCAGAATTTAAGAAAGTCGTTTTTACTCAGTCTGAGTAAATACACAATTAAGAAAAGAAAAGCAAGTAGCTGAAAATTGGGAGAGCAATGTCTACTGACCTGCGGTCGCAGAAACACAAGATGACGTACTTTATTATAAATAATATATTGCAGTTAGCAATGTACCCTGTTTCTACTACCAAATGTCTATTTGGAAACACAGTGAAATTCTGGTAATTTAATAGCCCAACCAAGTCCCCACGCTGCAATAAAGCCAAAAATAAATGCTTTTACAATTACTATTATTTCATAATCCCCAGGAGTTCCCCAGCAGTTCTGGAAATTTTAGTGTGCGCAGCTGTTTTAGAAATGTACTATCAGCAGGAACCCAAAGATAATGAGATTACTTTAAGCATAATCAGAATTATAGATAGACGGATAATGAGAATACTTTCAGCATAATCAGAACGTTTTACGCATGCACATATATGTGCATGTGTACTCGAAAGGTGACAGTGTCAGGGCTTCCCGGCTCACAGAGGCAAACTGGCAATTCACCTGCTCTTTGCTCCTGTGTCAAGTGTAAACAGTCCCGGGGCTGGTGCGTGGGTGCTGGGCCCGGTGATAAGCACTGGGGAGAAAGAGGCAGGGCGAGGGGTTCCTGCAGCCCACGCCGGAGCACTGCCCTTTTACCTGATGAGCCAGGTAGTTTCCAAGAAAGAGCGCGGGTCTTGTTTGCTTACCTTCAACCACCCCATGACTCCTGCTGGGGGGTTGATTATCTCAGCAGCCACGGAGAAGGATTTAGATCATCTCGCATAGCGTTAGGACTCCTGGGTCGCACACAGACACACCGAGTGCAGGCGGGGCGCGTAGCCGAGGTGGGTGTGCAAATAGGAGCGTTCGAAGTAAGTGCCATATACTGTGGAATATCAATTGTGACAAAGCTGGGGAGGGTGATTAATGCCTGACGAGAGCTATTTAATCCGCGCACGCTACTGTGTAACTTTTTTTCTCTTCCTCTTTCTGTTTTATTGCTTAAAAAAGAAAAATGTTTTGCAAGGCCAGCATGAAGCTGACAAAATCTGGAGCAAAGAAGGATTTTATGCGGTTGTCATATTCCTCAGCATCTTTGTCATTCTAGTAACTTGTTTAATGGTAAGTTTCCTTTTTACCTTTTTTGCTGTTCTTTACTTCATGCTTTTCTCAGCCTGAAAGGTAGCCACACATTCTTCACGAGAAGTGTTTTCTCAAAGCTGTTAACGACTCAGCTACAAGGTAAGAGTTGGTCACTCTCATAATGCTGTGAAGCCAAACTTTGAAGAACCACATTTCTTGGTATATTTTGAGTCCAGTTGAAGCCTGTAACTAGGAGGAAGCTGAAGAAATAAATGATGGCCTCCTAAATCTGCAGAGTAACTTTGTAGTGACTTGAGTGATGACTTCTCGACCTTCTTACTAAGGTCCCAAGATCCCTGAAGTCACGTTAGCTGCCCATATTTCAGTTTTATTGGATACTAAAAACAACACCACGTTGATACAATATTGTCAATGCACAGTTGTTAAGAGTGTGTGTAGGTATTCATGTGTCGAATATACACATTTTAAACTGAAATAACTAGTAAGTACATAAAGGAGTGATCTTATTTTTTTAATAACTTTGCCATTCACATTGTATGAGTTCGGTGACCAGGTTTCTGGGCATTAGGCGTACTTGTAATACGCTGAATATGAGATGTGCAAGGGTCACACAGAAGATGAGCAACACTACACCACCACTGACTTCCATAGGGTAATTTTTGCATTTTTTCCGGTGTTGCATCTCACATGTTTTCCCTTCTCTGAATTGTATATTTCTTCTGTGGTGCATAAAAAGAAGGGTTTACTGAATTCTATGACAATTCTCAGCATTTATGAATGCATAATATCTTGGAGTCTTTTGAGATATTTTGCTTTCAAACACATTTAATTTTCTTTAACCGAGATGGATTTCCCACTTACAAGCTTAAGATGGAAAGAATGTTTAAACTGAAGATATTAATAAACAATCATATTTATAACAAAATCTTATTTAAGCTTTTGAAGTCTCCCTAAGATTTGAAAAGCACTTATTTTCTCACAAAAATTGTTGCTTTATATAATTTCTACTTCCTAGTCATCTCCGTTTCTCCATGCCATCCCACTCAAAAATAGGAGGGTAACTCTAGAAGTACTAACTTTTACTCAAACTTTTTACTTTGGAGAAGCAGGAATTTTGGTCATTACTGACTCTTTAACTGGAAGGGTATAGAAAATGCCATCTGTCCTTGTCCTGGTACTACACAATATTTTTGTTCATTATTTGGATTGCATAGATGGTATTGGGAATTGTAAGCACTGTGGAGGACAGTATCAGAACTTAAAATATTCTTAAGGTGCTGGAGAAAAGATGGGAAGTAACAAGAATGCGGCTTGGCAGGGACAAGCGCTCTAATCATGCATCAACACAATGTAGGAAATATGTGGCAAAGCAACAGTTCTGTATGAAAAGCTTCAGCAGTAGCACAGAGCACGTACTGAATTAAATGAGTAACATCGCATTGTTCCAAAAAATACACTTGCCCTGGGGTGTATAAATAAGGATATGATCTCTAAGATCTGCATTCAGCTTGGCTCTGGTAATAATTTGGTTATAATATCGTGTCTTACTCGTTCTCTGTGGTCTCTTTTGGGTACCACACTTGTGAAAAATGTCAGGCAATTCTAGTAGGGAGGACATACAAGAGTGATCAGAGGTACAGAAGACGTGAAATAATTTGGTTTATTTATGACAGAGAAAAGGAGAGCAAGGAGAAACATGGTAGTTCTCAAACATGGAAATATTTCAAAGGCTGTGGTAAGAAAGAAGATAATATTTTCTTCACTGGGGATAGGACAAGAAACACATTTTTTGAAAGGGTGATTTGGCTGACTCATTAGAAAGAACTTTGTTATCACATGAGTCACTAGTCCCTGGAGTGCCTTGCTTGGGGAAGCTCAGGAGTTTTCACCATTGAGGTTTTAGGCAAGTATCTGTCAGGAATAGTTTGGGTGTAGCTGATCTGGAGTTAGGGCAGGGGTAAATACTAGTAGACTCCTCTAACTCCCTTCCAGATGGATTTACTATGATGCTGTGGTCTTTTCTGCATGCAGTCCCCTTTCTGTCCCCTCCCAGACCCAACCTGTATCTTTACGTGCGCTTTACGTGTGTAGACTGTGTAAGTGCACACTGTCTCAGATGTTGCCAGGGCCTGCTGATACACCGAGTATGTGCAATCTATCAAGCTAACAAACAGCTCACACTGTTTTTCATCCCACTTTATGTGTGTCAGAGCGGCAGATCTATGAGAATTAGGAATTCAGTATTTCAAACTCAGCTATTGCAGCCTATGAGACCATTCAGCTTTGGCGTAAGGCATTAGGGCTCGTCCTAAGGAGCTTTGGCTGTAGCAACCATGAGAGCCCCAAAAGGCAGCCTCTTTTTTAAAGCTCCAGGGTAGGCACCTGTTTGTCCATAGGTGGTTATTTGCAGTTTAGAGGGTCCAAAAGCAGAAAGCTTAGCCTGCATCTGTAGATGATTTGGAAGTGTCCTTTGAAGTGTGGAGTAAGAAGTACTTTAAGTGATGGTTATGATGGTCAACAGTGCTCAGTGTAAGGCAGCTGAATTGTCAGTGTTACTGCTTTGTTCTGTGTAATTTCTAACAGAAATTGTAAAACGTGCAGCCTTGTCTCTTAACTGGGCTTTCCAAGTCATGATGCTTCCCTGTGCTGAGAGCACACTGTGCATTAACAGCTTTTAGGCTTCTTCATGCACGGCTGGAATTTAACAATTAGTGCAGAGTATTGCTAAACAGTGTAAGACAGCAGCACATGAGCTAAATTTGGGCTTGTAAATTGTACCTCTGAGGTCGTTTTAGGTATTTACTCTACTAGTCCTCATTGTCATGGTACGGGAACCTCTTGCATTCCAGGAGTGATTCATGATATGTGAAAGCCAACACACAGCTCGTTGCTATCCTCATCATGGGCTGACCATAGGCTCACTTCCACTGGGAACACCGTACGTCTTTTATCAAGTCTGGCAAGCAAAGTGCTAACTAAAAGTAAATATTTTTAGCACTCTATGTGTAAAACAGGTCTCTTTTTTATTTTACATAGATAGAGAAATAACTGAGCCATCAACAAATTTACTAAATAACACAATATTTGACAGTGGGTTAAATTATTTGCTATCATATTTCTTACTAATTTTGCATTTTAATACAACAGTATGTTGCTTATCCTTTTTTTTTTAAATATGTACATATAAGTATCTCTCGAATAGTCTGAAAATATCACCTTCAGATTATGAAATATTTGTAGCTAGTTGTGATAAGAGTGTTTCCTAAATGTTTTTCTTTTTCACAGTAAAAAAAAATCAAAAACTAGAATTTTTTGCATTTTAAATAATGAAAGACATGAACTTTGAGCAACCTGACCTGTGAAACATGCCCCTGCTTATGGCAGGAGGCTTGGACTTGGTGATGTTTAAAGGTCCTTTCTGACTCAAACTAGTCTATGAATCTATGATTCCATGAATTTTGCCTTGTCAGCAAATTGTGAGGATCTAAATTTTTACTACTGTCTCCATTGTTTTATGAGTTATGAACAGTTATTTGATGTTTTGGAGAGATAGTTACTTAAATGATAAATATTTTTTCAGCTTCATGCTTGTATTTTGGAATTTCTTTAACAAGAAGGATATTGAATAACAAAAAAATACATTCCAGCATCAAATTTTAATTTTCACATGACCTATCTCTTGTACTTAAACTTATGAGTTTCAGGATTCACAAAGTGGTGCAGGACTTCTGAAAGCACTTTGATTACAGAATATATACAACTAACTAATATCAGCGTATCAACTTCAGCTTCTACCAGTTTAAAGATTTAAATCAAAATTAATAGTATAGTTTTTTATCATACTGCAAGAGTGTTTAAGCCTACTTGAAATTAAGGGGTTTGTCTATAAACCAGCCCTAGATTGTCTGAATTCTTTCATTCTGCTTCTGTAGCACTTTCTATAGTGCATTCAAATCATGGTATCCAAATGCCTCCCGGTAATGCATCAAACAACACGACTAACGTCTGTCACGTTTCTGTTCTTTCATCCCTTCCCCAGGGTTTGAGGGAAATTTCGTTAGCCAATTCTTCTCATGTATACACATGCACGATAGCTCTGCCCATGCAGAGTTACACACACAGCCTCACACACATGTTGGTAAGTACTTGTTAGAGAGAACACTTTTAATTAGAGTGAACTATCTTAATTTCCATGGTTTCTGGGAGATTTTATTATAAAGTCCTGGGTGCCCTAAATATCTCTAGGCAGATGAGTTTTCATATCACTGCTCCACATAACCATTGCCAAGATCTTTGTTCTGGAGACACAGTTATCTCATTGGGATTTCCTGTCGATCTCTGAAGATGAATAAAAGCAATTTTCACTGGTATTTTGAATGGGTAGTGTCATGGTTTAAGCACTGGGCACCACACAGCCGCTCGCTTACTCCCCCCGACCCCAGTGGGGTGGGGAGGAGAATCGGAAAACAAGTAAAACTCCGGGGTTGAAATAAGAATGATTTAATAACTAAATTAAAATAAAATGTAATACTAACAATAATAATAATAAAATATAATAGTAGTAGTAATGAAAAGGAGTATAATACAATAAAATTAAATAAATAAATAAGCAAACAAGAAAAGACAAGTGATGCCCAGTGCAGTTGCTCACCACCTGCTGACCGATGCCTGAGCAGTGATCGGCCCCTCCCAGCCAACTCCCCCCAGTTTATATACTGGGCATGCCATCCCATGGTATGGAATATCCCTTTGGCCAGTTCGGGTCAGCTCTCCTGGCCAAGCTCCCTCCCAGCTTCTTGTGCCCCTGCTCACTGGCAGAGCATGGGAAACTGCAAAATCCTGAACTTCAGATAAACACTACTGAGCAACAGCTAAAACATCAGTGGGTTATCAACATTATTCTCACACTAAATCCAAAACACGCTGGACCAGCTACTAGGAAGAAAATTAACGCTACCCCAGCCAAACCTGGCACAGGTAGGTAGGAGGTGCTGGTCAGGCTAGCGAGTAACATGTCCACTTTCCTTTGCAGAAATCTGAGCAGAAATACAAAGTGGTAATGTCATGCTGTCAGCACCCTGTCATTCTTTCATGTAAGCTGAGTCAAAGAAGAGGCAGAAGGAAGAGTTATTTTCCTTTTGGACTGTGGCTTTGAACCCTAGGCTTAATATATGAAAAAATTATGGGGGACCCGCCTTGTGTGTCCTGGAAAATAATACTTCGTGTTGTTCGGTTGCTCCATGCCTCTTGATTATCCCCACAATGAATCTTCTGGGGTATCAGTAAAACTTTTCTTAGGGGCTTCATATCTGTTTCCATCCATACTGGCAGATGTGTTTAAACTGATTTGAAATATAAGTACAACTAAGTTGTTCCCTTTGCAGAGCTTGGTGATTGGGTTGATCACTGTGGTTTTGGCCATTTCTGTTTGTTTGACTTTTACCTGGAATTCATTAAAAGCATGATGGCCCTGACCACACTTTCTGAGGAAAGTGTGTTAGCTCTTAGATCAGTTGTGGTTCTTTAGCTTTATTTCAGCTTCTGCTGCTGGTGGCAGGCTATCTTTTTTCTTAGAGTCTAATAATAGAGTATTAAAAAGGACATGAAATAATACTCGTCCAGGTTTTTGGAAGTCAAAAATGTAATTCCCTGGGTCTCCAAGGGACAAAACTATGTCAAAATATATCAGTAACAATAAGGTGAGGTTAACATTGTCATGACAGTGAATGTCTGAGCTGTGTATCTGTGGGTCACCAGAAACAAATGAGACCAAAGAAATCACTGGAAGAAAAGAGGGTTAAAATATTTCAAGCCTCTGTTTTATATTTACTGATACCTGTGTCCTTGCTTCACAGTAGGGCTGGAGTTTTTCTGAAAAATAATGGCAAAGAGCAGCTTATCTTATCCACACAATTTAATTCTAAACTCTTCTGAATGAACAGATGGTTTACGTAGCTAAGTCTTGTTTAATGGGTGTATTGCTAATGACATTAGGTCAGTTCCCAGCTAAACCTCTAATGCTAATCCTTGAAAAAACAAACCCATCAGATATATCCAGTCTTCACTGGAAAGCTAGGGAGTGATAGATCTTTATGCAGTGCTAGCGGGGCAACAGCCGTCAAAGAGCTTCTGACTTGCAAGGGAAAAATGTTTTGGTCTAGGCTTTGTCTTTATGGCTTTGCAAACCAGGATTCAATCTGAATGTTTTATGGCAACAGATAAAGCAGAGTAGAAGGTATAAGGGTATCTGCAGAGACATTTCCAAAAAGCTGTGTAAGTGCCTTTCACCCACCTCCACACACAATACTTCCAATAGTAATTCTCCTAAGTTTCATAGGTTGTAAGCACATTTTGAAAATGGCACAACTACAGCTCAGAAATTGGTTTTTGCATTCCTCTCGAGGGGTAAGATGTGTTAAATAGGCATAACGCAGGTTCCTCTGGAGTGACATTACCGAGCGCACGCTGCTCCTCAGCCCTTGCCAAGCCGGTGTACAGCAACGTCAGTGTGGAGTTCGGTGGAAGAGGATCAATATAACTTCTGAAAAGCTTTTGCTGCAGATACCTGATATCCAAGTTCATAAGCAATAGGTGGACAGAGAATCCTGGCATTACAGTATGTTCAGACATCAGTGTCGGTAATTGTAAAACACACTTTTCTGAACGGATATTCTAAATAGCTTCATAGGCTACGCATCGCATCAGCTTTATTCCAGAACAGGTTCTGTTTCTCTGAGGATATTAAGGGATATCCTTGTCCTGAGGAGTATTTCAGTGTAGTAGCAGCCTACTGTTACAAAGGTGGCCTAGTAAAGTTACTCTGTTCAACCATCAGCTCCGTGCAAAATGAGTAAGAGCTTTTGAGAACATCTGCTCTAAAACAAATTGAGGCTGCTATAATTAGAGACATGTACCTGGATATATCATGAACATCTATTTTATTTTGTGCCACTGTCTCTCTTGTGTTAAAATTCTTACAAATTTTTCTACAATTACTCTAAATTTCAGTATTTCCGTCTTCAGAGTGTCTTTTGTAACTGTTTTCCATTCTATGTTATTTGCCCCTTTAATAATACAACTGATGGTATTACAAATAAGTACTGGCTCACAATGAGAACTGTTAAAATCCCTGCTGCCCACGTGTACACACTGTGGTTTATGTAATGGAAATATTTATCCTGTTGTGGGAAACGCCGAGTAACACAACTTGTGGCTTGCCTTCTAGGAATGAAAGCCACGTATAGCAATCTTACCCAGCATTTGTGATATTTTCCTTGCCTTGTTTACCAGGGAATTGAGATTGGGCTTCCCTCTTTATTTCTGTAGGTTCTGTACAGATTAAAGGAGAAGATCCAGTTGTCACTGAGACAAGAGAAGGAAAAGAAGCAGGAGATCCACCTCTCACCCCTTCCCCTGCAAACATCTCAGTCCGAGTATAAGACCACCAACAGCATGGTCCAGCCTGAACAGGCTCCAAAGGTTGTCAGTGTTGTAGTGGACCCTCAAGGCCAGTGTGTTCCTGAGCTCAAACCTCCTCTGTGTGCCAGTCCGTCTCCTTTCAGAATGAAACCTGTGGGGCTCCAGGAAAGGTAGGATGGTGCCTGGCACGTTCAGCATTTGTTCTGCTTTGTTATATTCACGCTGCATGATTTCGTATGCGTCCCTTGTGTCAGTGAATGGGAGAGTTTGCCATACAGACATCTGAGAAGTGGGATTTTGGTGTGTTAATATCTATCTCATGGGTATTGTCTCCTTTCCTTTTCTTTTCATATGAGCAAAGGTCCAGAAGTTTGGACTGAGATTAACTGCAGTACTGGAATTCTTTTTGCTAATTTGTTTCTTCCCCTTTCCAACAACTACTCCAAAGAAATAATTTTTCATTTTCCTTTGATTTTTGCGTTTTTTGATCCTGGAGTTCCTGGCAGAGGGCACAAGGGCTGGTTATGTTTTGTCAGCAAAGGACATTCTCATTGTCAGGGAGTCCATAGCACATGGGAAACTCAGAAAGAAGAAATATTTACACTGAGTACATTTACCAATCTCATACAGTGTTTCCGTTATCACCTTTAGATAATTTTTCTTCTTAAATCCAGCTTTCCATGATGGTCGGGATACAGTCTAAGGTCTACAGGCTTTACCAAAAAGAGAAAGAAGTGATTAGTAATGAAACCGACCCTTGTGTGCAGCAACTCAGAAATACTTGGTCACCAAACCTTGCCACTCATTCTGCCTTTCAAAAACTAGGCCAGTGCTCTTTTCATAAAACTAGTTATTCTTCCCACAGAAGAATGCACACTGACATCTGTCTCTCCTCTGCTAGAAACCTATATAATTTTCTTGCCTGATGGCTGCAGGCCGATTTCATAAAGCATCAGTGCTCTGAATACCTAACGTAGCATGCAGCCGTGCAGCTGAACTCTTCTGCCCCGGCACAGACGGTAAATGAAAGAACAGACACCACGCAGATATGACGGGGAAATCAGAATGAAAAGGAGACCAAGTGGAGCCTTGTCTGTGAGGACTCTCAGAGTTGAGCAGTAACCCTGGTTCAGCTTGAACCACAGGATTTCAATGACAGAGATTTTATCAATGGCTATATGAGCCACAAACAGAGCTAAGGGAGGAGGATTGATTCTTCCATGAGTAAAAGATGCTTTCAGCATCTTTTTGCAGCATCTTGTGACAGGCAGAGCTGTCATAAATGAGGTAGTGGTATCACTGCAGCTAAAAAAATACGGAATGGAGGAAGCAAGTAAGTATGTTTTGATAGTTGCTCTCATTCCACAAGGCCCTAAAAATAAAGCACATGAGCATGGGGATCACATAACTAGCTTATAATACCTACTACCTAACATAGCATACATAATAGTTGAGAGGGATTAGGGTGAAGGAATTTGTAGAGGGAGTTTGTACTTAAGGACCAGGGAAGAAATTTTCCCATTGCTCAGACAAAGAAAATAAAAACTATTGATCGAGAATCTTAGTTTCCACCACCACAGATACGAACTCAGCATTTAATACTCCTAAACCAAATTTTATCCTTTGGAAGGACAAAGTTCTGAGTCAGATGTGTCAAAACGGAGAGCTGAGATGCAAAGAGGAAACTAAACCTGATGTTTGATCAAATACACCAGGCATTTCAGCTTTTTACGAAGGAAAAAGAAGTTGAAGGAACTTAGGACTTCAGTTTCTACTGTAAGAGAACACCAATAGGCCATTGTGAAAAAGTGAAAGCGATTGTGATAACATCCCATTCTGCAGTTCTTTTTGTCATGTTTAACACAGTTACATTTTATCATCCCAAGCCCACTTCTAAGAAATGGTGGTTTAAGTTTATTTCAAGCTCAGTGATACAGAGGTCTGGGGATGTGAGGGAGAGAACTTTAGGGAATAGGTTGTCTTCTCTTCCTCTGAAATAAGCAGCTATTATTGTATATCTTTCTTTTCTATTTACTATACCCTGTACTATGGACAAATTTTCACACATTTTGACACACAGAAGCATTGGAGGCAAAAAGTAATACTGCAGCAACACATTTTGCTCAGACATCATCCTATGACCAGGTATGTGGACAGTTTAAAATCCCTCTCCACGTTTCTGTCCCACAACAACCTTGCACTAGGCAACCTTGGGCCATCCTGATGACACATGGGAGCCGTGGACCTTACAGCATGGGTCTGCACCCTGCCATCAGCACACTGTGCACAGAACAGTCAGTTTTTCTGTCAGTACGGAGTGGGATCAAGCCTGGAGCTCCCCTCCTGCCCACAGCCACAGCTCAGGGCCACCCATTCAGTAATGTTTGCTACCGTGGTTTTGGTTTCTGCCGGGGGAAGAAGCTCTTAGGCTAGTGTGGATATGGGAACTCCTTGACAAACTTAGCATCAAGATTCCTTTGGCCAGGTGGCTTGACAGTGATTCCTGAGCAGTATTTTCTAACTAACCAGGCGGCCTGGTTTGATTCCTTAAGTGTGATCCACAGTCATGAAATGCCTAGTATGACCCAGCCCAAATGGTGTCTCTTCAAAGAGAAATCAATGGACCATGGGCCAAACATGGGAGCAAGCCAACCACTGTGCCTAGCCATCTAGATGGGAAGTTTGTGACAGTATTGCTGAAGGATAGGACAGAAAAGGCCGATGATGCCTGCCTCTCAAGCTCTCCCTGCTCTGCACACTAGGTGCTGCTTTGAGGAGTATGCCTAAATGCAAAAAATACGGTGGAACTGAGTTTTCACAAAGCACCACATCAGCATCTGGTCCTCCAAACCTTTCAATTTTCAGTAGGAATACCATTGGCTGTGTCCTGGTTTTGGCTGGGATAGAGTTAGCTTTCTTCCTAGGAGCTGGTATAGTGTTATGTTTTGGGTTCAGTATGAGAAGAACGTTGATAACACACTGATGTTTTCAGTTGTTGCTCAGTAGTGTTTAGACCAAGTCAAGGGTTTTCCAGCTTCTCATGCCCAGCCAGCAAGAAGGCTGGAGGGGGACAAGGAGTCGGGAGGGGACACAGCCAGAACAGCTGACCCAAACTGGCCAAAGGGGTATTCCGTACCATGTGATGTCATGCCCAGTATAGAAACTGGGGGGTGGGGGGGAGTTGGCCTTGGGGGGAGATCGCTGCTCGGGAGCTAAGTGGGCATCAGTCGGTGAGCGGTGAGCAATTGCATTGTGCATCAGTTGTTTTGTATATTTATTATTGTTATTGTTATTTTTCCCGTCCTTTTCTGTCAAACTGTCTTTATCTCAACCCACAAGTTTTACTTTTTTTTCTGATTCTCTGCCCCATGCCACTGGGCAGGGGGAGAGTGAGCAAGCGGCTGCGTGGTGCTTAGTTACCGGCTGGGGTTAAACCACGACAGGCTGGTATGGAGGCAGACAAATTGTTAATCGACAACCGTCCATAGATCAAAATGTTTCTGGGAGTTTGTCCAGCTTCTTAAAATGTATTTTGCTTCTGAATACTAGAGCCAAGTCCACGTACGTTTGTTTCTGCATGTCAGGAAAGGCTCGTACTCAGCTCTTTCTCTAAGACACAGCTCCCCCAGCAGATTAGGCACCATTTGCACTATCACACGTGTAGAACACCGCAAATGATTTTTCTGTGGCAGGTACATCCCCCGGTGCTTGGTGCCTTGCTGAACTCAGTTGGGAGTGGGTCTGGGCGCAGGGCGGGTGACATCTAGAGCTGGCGGGTGGCACTGCCACCCCCCCACATCTGGCATTGAGGTGGCATCTGCATTTTTTATTCTTTGGCTGTAGCTCTTGGAGGAGGGAAGGTGGTCACGTAGTCAGGATGTTGACTGGCCCAGTGGCACCGGAAAGCGAGTTATTTTCCTGGATACTGGTCGGGGATGTGCGCCCATGGGTGGCGTGCGGCTGGGGAAGGGATGGAGTGGTGGTGGCCAAGAGTGGAGGAGGGACTGACAGGTATGGAGGTGAGAGGGCTGCTAGAACAAAGAGGCACTGACCCCGTTCTGTTACAATCAATCATAGAATTGTAGAATCATAGAATTGTTTAGGTTGGAAAAGACTTTAAGGTGATCGAGTCCAACCATCAACGATGCCCACTAAACCATGTTCTGAACTGATAGATGCTGGGGCACGCAGGTGAAGGGCCATCTTCAGAGCCTCCTGGCATCCTCCGGATCGTTCAGTACAGAACACCTCAAAGTTGCTCTCTTCTGGTGTTTTCACAACTGCTGCTGCTTTGCAGCAAAGACCTTCTCCATCAGCAACCCACACAGGACTGTTACTGACCTAAGGAGCAGGAGAGCTAATGATCTGCCATGGGTTTCTTCGGTGATGAACAGTCACAACATCAGAGCGCTGATGCCTGAATTTAGGACGTAAATGATCCTTTTCTTTTCCGTGAGCATATCCATGAATATTGCATCAGTGTTTATTTTTCTACTTAGGCTTTTATAGGTCTATATGAATAAGACAGTATTTTCCTCCAGCAGATTAAGGCTTCCTTTTATTCTGCTGGTTGGCCAAAAATTCATCTTGATATGAATGGTCCCAGCCAAAATCAGAATCTAGGATGTGATGTTTTAAATTTCACTCTGACATGTCAAGCATTGAAAATTCTTAGTACAAGCAGTAAGTTGTTAAAACACAAGCATGGTGGGGATATAAATATAAATATATAAATAAATATATAAATAAATATAAATATAAAATTTACCACACCAGCACAGCATTTACTTGTTTTACAACTGGATTTACTCTTCCTCCAGCCACTGCTGCTGTGAGTTTTAGTTCCAGTATTATTTGTGACTAGGACAACTGTATTTCAACTAACTGGTGCACAATATACTGTTTTGCTCAAATTAGTTACTGTCTAGCATGCAAAAGTACATGGAAGAAAAGAAAACGTGGAAAATAGCTCTTCGACTCTGTGTGTTAAAAAACAAACAGTGTTTTGGAAAGTCTTCTCAAGCTTTTGTATTCCATCCTAGCCATAAAGACCTAAAACTGTGGCTATTACCTCTAAATAATCAGTGGGAAAAATCACAGCACTATGTTTTCTCAGTCTGTTACATGTTCATTGGAACTTCTGTCTAAAAGGGAGAGCTCCTCATGCTCACAAATCAGGATGTGAGGGGCATGCAGGACTCTCATTCAGACCAAGTAACATTTTACATGTGCTTCATGCTAATTTTTTTTTTTCTCTGCAAATAAATACAAGAGAGCGGAGAATATAATAGGAAAGAAATTTGGCAAATAGAGCAAAAACCTGGCAGATAAGTGAAATAATGAAATATTTTTAAAATGTGAAATAAAAGAATTCTGCAACGGTATGGAAGCACTGCTGGGACACAGGAAAACAGAAGATACTCTGTGAAAGGGCAGGCAGGCAATGCCAGCGTGAGCAAAACTGGAGGGGAGGGCTGCTCTCTGACATCATTCAACACACACCAAGTCTGCAACCTCTAGAGAAGATCAGTAGGCATCAGAATAGGGAACAGTAGCGGGGAAATCACCTAAATCAATGTCAAGTGTAACTCCCTACAAACGTAACAGATAGGACTGAATCTTGGCTTCATCTCTGATTGTGAGAACTGTGTGTGATGTTACTTTTCCCCACGAAGCACAGCAACACTATAAAACCCCCGTTCACGGTTAATAGACTGTAACCATTGGGATTTCTCTTACCGTCCTGAAGATGCCTGTAAATTGACAGCGGAATTCTTTTCTCCAGTTCTAAGCATTCAGTGGACATACAGTGAGTATAGCTCACTGTAAGTATCATGAAATAAAAGTTAAAATAATGTGCCTTATAAAGCTGCTAAATGCTCACCTCTGTCCACTTCCTTGTAAGATGAGAAAAAGAGATATTCTGATGGAAAGGAAAGGCAATGTATTTTTAAATAATTTAAAAAGATGTATTCAGATAATCCATAGTAGTCTGTGGAACTCACTGCCAAAAGATAAAATTTGAATCAGGAATGTATTAGCAAGAGGTACTCACACATACAGTCACACCGCAAATGAGAGCAATTATTGTTCTCTGTCTGCCTTTGCCTTTGGCATCCTTCCTCAGAAACATCTTGTATTTGACATCTTTACAGAGAAAATCGTGGACAGTTTGGGCTTCAAGTTTGGAGGTGGAAGAAAATTCCTATGTTAATATTGATAACTGTTCTCTTTTATTAGTTATTCTGCATAGACACACAAATTAAACTATTGTTCCGGCCACATATACAATTTCCGTGCCCTGCCAATTGCCGTGAGGATGACAAATGCTGTGGATGACAAACACTAACTGTAATACCTATTCTCCTGCTCTTAGAAAAGCAGTATCCGTTAAAATGAATCATTATCTTAACAATACTGTATACCAAATAAAAGCTCATAAAAAATGTTGGAACCAGGGTAAAAAACCTGATGTGCTCTTTGCTTCATTAATATAATGGCAGCTGCATCTCAGGATATCACCATTAAACCAAATCTCTGCTCTAATAGATGAAAAAAATTTCCAACAATTCTCTCTGGTTCTCTTCTGATTTTTAGATCACAGAGCACAGTTGCTGCAAATACAATTGTGGTGTTGCTGGTCTGTTATCTTTATACAAAACCGTCCGTTGTGAGTAATCATTTCAAGTAACGCTCAGAGGGTAGCACCTTGCAGTTGGACTACTGTAAACATGCCAGTTTTTGTAGTTTATGACACAAGCATGGGAACTTAATATATTTACAGGAAGGGGCCTTGAATTTCCTGGCTAAAATATACTAGCTTTGCATAGATTTGGAGGATAAATTTACCCTATTGTGTGGAGCTGAATATGCTTTCTGCATTCTTAATTTAAATCCTAGGGATTGTTTTCAGGAAAATGTCAGTGTAATTGTTCAAAGCACAGCTATGTGCCAACACCAAAGTACTAGCTGGAGAACAATTTTACGGTGATGTCCTATCAGAAGGAATTTGCAAAGCACCAGGGACCAGTAAACGCAGTTTGAGGTGGTAGGCAGGAATTTTTGTGCTCCGGTCCGTCTCTGCCACCGACTCATTAGAGCACTTTGGACGTGGCACGTAAACCTCCTCCAGCCGCACCGGCTGGCTGGCGTGTCCATCTGGAGAGATGTGTCAAAGATGAGACCCTTAACCTGGAGCGCAGTAAAAGTCCTACACGCTACTATTTGTCCACGTCCTTTAAGAAGAGTGAGAGAATACAATAAAAAAAACCCCAAACCAACCACTTTCTGAAGGACCTGAAAATCCATTTCTCTCATTTGGCAGACCTCTCAGCTATATTCTGTCCTGGTCTGTAAGATGCACTAATAAATTCAATACACCCAGAAACACTGACTGCACCGAGGCCAGCTAGCAGAGGCTCGGTTGTGTCCATAGTGCCAAGCTCCCTTTACCTCCAAAAGAGCGGGGGCTGGATGCAGACTGCCTACTTGGAATGGTTTGTGCATGTGCTGGTTCCCAGACTGTGCCAGTGAATTGCTTTGCCGCGCTCTTGTTGGCAAAGGCTAAAAACAAGCCAGGGCTGCAAGGCTTGAAACGTAGCAGTATCGATTACTGAAATTCAGTGCCTGGGATTGTTTCCTGGCGCTGTTTAATTTCTTTCTCTGGATGCAGCTTGCACACGAAGAAGTGCACAGCTGGTGTAGCAGCTGACGTGAGGGGAGCAGTCCTGATTGTGGGCACCTGCTTATGGGCTGTGCCTTTTAGTAACGCTGCTTTCAGTGCAGGCTCTCCCTGCAGCCTGGCATCGTGGCTCCCCTCCTCCTTAGGCCATCTCAACTAGCTCGAAGGCCACACTGGGACTGCTGGCACCTGCACCTCGGGTAAGGGCAAGGGTTGAAAACCTGGGCTGCCAAGGTGGGAGAAAGTAACGGGGAACATGAAGTGGGGTCCAGCTCTGAGGGTCTCCTGCTCAGTGCCTGAGAGGTCTCTTTTAGCACCTGGATTCGTGACTACAGAGAATAGTGCTTTACCTCCAGCTTGCATTTGTGTAACATTTCTGTTCGTGTGCAGTCACTCTGAAAACTTTTTGCAAGCGCTGGACCCCTGAGTTGCACAAATGTCTGTACTGTCCAACCCATTACAGACGTCTTTGCTTATCTGCAGTGTAGGAAGAGGGCAGGAATGTGAATTCTCCCCTTTCTCTGGAGGGGAAGTGAACTCGGGCACCAGCCTAACAAAGACCCTTTAAGAACCATATTTTAACTATTTGACTCCTGGCTGGTTGAGAAGGTGTTTTCGTTGTGGTTAGACCTCTTTGAAGCAAAACTCCGTGGGAGTTATGATCTAAATAAATAGATGCAAATAACTATGTACCATCGCCCAAACTTACACCCACGGTCCATTTCCCTATGTCTCTAGAACCTCTCGCAAATTACTTCAGATTGGTGTGGGTAGATGGTACGTTACCGCTCCTAGCTCCATCCCTACTTTAAATTGTCCCACATCCTTTTTTTTTCCTCTTGCAAAGAACTAAAAGCTCTTCAAAGCACGTGACATTCTTTTCTGGGAGTGGATAATTCAGGCAAATTAACCCACCCTCATTTGGAGAAATTCTTCTGGTGCAGCTTTGCAGTCCTCTTCTCTGAGATGCTGGGGAGTTTAGCATGCAGCCCATGCCTACCCTTGGTTTTGCCTTTACTGTCTTGTGAGGTTTAGTCAGGAATTTTGTAATAATTTTATTGTAGTCCCAGGTCTCTTATCTGGCGTTTATTCTTGTTACTCCAGTTGCTACTGGTTTTAGCTTGTACACAGGAAACCGCAGTGCCAATCAGTGTCGTTCCCAAGGTGACAGGAAACCCTGTTTGGTCGGATGTTGATTGTGCTTGTCTTTACTGCTCCACCCATCGCATTTTCTTCCTTTTTGGCTTAAGTTAAGACAAATTAATCAGTGGCCGCCATCTGGTAGACAGTTTTGGTGGTTTTGCAGTGATTCGTCCAGCCAATCTTTTGAAAAGTAACGCACAGCACAAGAAACCGAGGGGAAATATCCATGTTAATATTTAAATGACTCTCAAGTCTAGGATCAGACGAGTCATTGTTGCCCTGGGCACATGAGTAATTTGAGTTGTGTGAGTAAGCCCCTTCTCTTGCCCACGAGCGGGTTTGGGTTTTTAAGTGCCATTTGGTCAGAGTGAAACTCCGACGCAGCTTTCTAGTGGCTGATTTCCTCGGCTCCTCTCTGCCTCCGCTTCGTTTCTGTGGCCGACCATGGCAGGCAGGGTTTCTGTGACCGCTTCGCCAGCCGTCCTAATGTGCAGGCAGACTGGGACACGTGAGAATGTGAGGAGATGCACGTTACCTAAACTGGAATGCTCCAAGTATCTCGGCTCAGCCCGTAGCAGGATGCATCTGCCTGTGACATTTACAACCAAATATATCGCCTTTTCACATCAGCAGGTTAGAAATGCCGTGCTAAGGGACAAAGAGAAGAGAACCAGTTTCATTATGAGATTGGGTAAGCAGGATGAGGTGCATTGTATCGCATGAGACCTTAACTAGAATCCCCAGGTACTGCTTTCAGTAAAATAAACAACTGATGTGGAAGGGAGCATCCCTAGCAGATATACAGGGGTTTGAAATTTACGGGAAGGGTTGATTTTTCAGCTTTGGGGGCTTTATAGAAGTCTCCTTGTATTCTCCTATTAATGTCTGAAAAAAGCCAATGCCTCAAATTAAAAGAGAAATATTTACCTTTCCTCTTGTTTCGGAATGTATTTCTCACTGATCATGCTGTTCCTTCTGGCCAACTGTTCTGCAGGGCAGCCTAAAGCTGAATTTTAGCTGCTCGGTTCCCCTTAATTTAAAATGTTACGAACAGACACAGAACACAGTTAAAGAAAGAAAAGAAAAACATCAAAGCACGTCCAAAACTGCAATTTAAAATATCCAAGTATATCTTTGAATTGCAGGAAGCCATGTACTGGACAGTACTTACTAAGCATCTAGCTTCTATTGTAGCCATCAGTTAATATTCCAGGCCATGAATCTCATGTTTGAATGCAATCATAATTCATTTTATTTCTGTGTGTTGTCAGGAGAACACTTACAAATTATAACAGTTGACTAATCATACTGCTTTTCTGAAAAAAACAGTTCTGGAAATTCAGCAGAGATCTCTTACGCAGTCAGAGCTAGTACATACAGAAAGCTTAACATTGCCAGCTATCAGAAATGTCCTTCATTTGCAAATATACCTTTCCTCAAAGAATACTGCATGTAAATCTGTGGGTCAGACTATTTCTTAGCTCTTGTGGGAAATTCTCTTTAGCATTTTTATTAATCTAGTACCCGAGAGCCTCAGTCACAGATCAGGATCTCTCTGTGCAAGGCCTGTATACACACAAAAATGAAATGGTCCTCTATCCAAAAACTTACAATCTAAACATCAGACAAGGTAGTAGATGTGTACAGACAATCAGGCAAGCCTCAGGAAATGCAGAAGCAATAGCATCATGGCAGATGCCCAGAGTATGCCATGAGAATGGCTCAGCCCAAGAAATACTGCCCAGAGGCAGTAGCTGATTTCATATGACCCTGACATTTCAGCCAGGTTCTCGCTGGAGTTGTTTGTCTGCTTTGATACCATCACATCCAAGCTGATGCATCAGTGTGGTTTGACTTTGAACCTTCTCTGAGTATGGCCAACACATTTCGGAAGCTGCTTTTATTATTTTCATAGTAAGGCAAGTGAGACATTAATTGGTGAAGTGACTGATCCAAGTCAATACCGTGAATCAGTGCCCTATCTTCATAAAATACCTGGACTCTTGAACCCTTCATTCTGTCCTCTAACCGGTGGAGTCTGTAAGAAGCTACGACAGTGGTATTTCTTTCCGGGACAGGGACTTCCCTTATGTTCCCTGTCAAAGAATATACTTTTGATGCTTAACAAACTGTGTGTATTGTTGTTATTAATTTGTGGTAGCTATAATTATCCCGGTTATGCTAATACTGTGATTTGATAACAGGAGCAAAACAGAACACAGCGACTTCAAATGACCGCTCAAATATGCGATAGGCATCAGAAGGGGAAGTACTGTATATAATTCCCACACAGAAAAATGTCGTTAAGTACAACGCTTCTCTAGGGAACTCGGTCCCGATGCTTCGGGATGACCAATAGCGGCTCCCTGGAAAGCCGTGCTGCCAGCGAGAGATGGGGCCGGTGCTGGGCAGGAGGCGGCTGAGCCTGTCCCTCTGCCAGGGCTGGCGCTTCCGCTTCCCACCGTCCCCCTGGCAGCCACCTCTCCTGTCTCTGAGATGTCTCAAATCCTTCCTGAGTTGTAGCAAATTCCACCGGAGGACTGCTGCATAGTCCAGAGGCTTTCCGTTCCTTTCCCTGAATGTGATAGTGGACGTCACAGCGTAGCCTTACAACAAATGATGGAAAACAATCAGAATGGCAGGAAAGCACACAACAGCTAATAAATCCAATTTGCATGGTCTCATTTCACTTTAGACTCTATTTAGCTCGTTTTGCCTCAGTGGATTTATAGAGGTAGCTGGGAAGAGAATTTGGCACACAGGGCACAATACTGAATAGGTTTGTGAAAGAAGGCGGCATTGTGAAAAGCAGAAAGCTGGTACTGTAATTAATCCCAAAGGTAATCCTCTGGCTACAGAGAATGCATTTGCAATTTACTGATAAGACTAGAATAAAATAAATCTTTTCTGCTTCATCACAAGGATTTTCCCAAATGTAGATGGCCTAAATACCCTTCTAGTCCCCATGTCTAGTGTTCGTTCGTTATTGCCTGGCTCCCAGCTACGGAGCTTATTGTCCTGGGACGGTGCCAAGGTCATAAGGTGGGCTAAGAAAGCCGTCTGAAGGAAAAATCACAGAAGGCACCAGACACAAAGATATGGAAGCAAGCTTTGGTTCAGGGTGTTCCTAAACTACAGATTGCCAGAAGCTGGAGGGCACACTAAAAATAACAGTGTTAATTAAGTAATCGGTAATTCCTGCTTGATTTGTTCTTGCATTCTTGCCCTAAACCTCCTCTTGCTGGCCATTGTTGGAAACAGGATACTGATCAATCTTTGGTCTTACCTAGTACACCAAATTTACGTTCCTATTTCTATATCACTCCCTTCAATGTATGTTAATCTAACGTGTGTTACATCATTAGCTGCATGGAGCCCTGTGTGTTAAGAGTGTTTGTACTGAGATAGATGGGGCGGAGGTCAGGCCGGGAGGCAGTTTGGTTTATCTTTGAGATATGACTTCTCCACCTTTCTCTGTGTTTCATAATGCAATGTGCATTGAGAGGAACACTGCTTTTATCAGAGTCCTCACATTTCCCTCCTCTATTCAGATTCATAGAAGTGAATTTAAATCAAGTGATTTAAGTTCCTTAATGCCGTGAATCCTTTGCTAATAGAGAACTATGAATCTGATGGAATTATAATTATTTCACTCTGAAATTTCTAATCTGTACTGACTCATTGGTGCTGTGTATGAGGAAGAGTAGATCCAGAAAGCCTTTGCTCTGGCCCATGCCTTCATCTCTGGGCACAGGTACAGATGCATTTCGCTTCTCTAGAGCCCAGCCTATGCACTCCCCTATAGGAATGTCCCTGATGATGGCAGGTAGTGGCCAGGGCTGTGGCTTTCTAGGGATCTGCTGAGACCTCTAGAAAGGAGCTCCAGGTCACTCACTTGCCTGTTCCTCATCAGCTGCTCAGCCCTAAATGGGGCTGTGTAGCTTGGCAATACCTCTTTTAAAGGTCTAATTGATCTCTGAAGTGCAAGATAAAGTACACCTTGGTATGCAGACATATACAGCTGTCTTTTAAAGGCATTCAAGCATTGCTCCATTTCAAATTACAAGCCTAAGTGGATTTCCTAAACTTCATTTTCAAAGGGAATCCAGGCACTCTGCACATTAATATACTTATTTGAGCAAGCCTTCCCATGGAAAGCAAGGCTGGAAAACCAGACTACTGAAGTGAATCAAGAAGAAAAAGCTGGGAAGAGAGAAAGGTTTATGTACCTGTCTTATGTGTCAGCTCTGGAAACTTCAGAAGCAGCTAAATGGCAGACCTGGGGGCATTAGTCATACGTAGCTCCTGTCTCTAAGAGCCTAAAATCCCATCAACTCGTAGTATAACTTAAGCACGTAAGTCACTCTGGAAGTGGGACGGGGCCTTCCAAAGTGTATGAGCTAAAAGGATTTCTGGTGTGTACAGGCAGCCTCAGATGCTTTGTCTGCTGTGAGTGGAGCGGTTTCGCTGGCTCCCTTTACAGAAGTCCATGGATGGCACAGCTCGGTTGAGCAATGCTGTGGCTCTGGAAGTTTTACATTCTTCAGGAACTGCTGCTGCTCAGTAACTTCTTCAAAGTGCACTAACAATTCATTTGTCTGCTTAGAAATCTTCTGTGTGACACTTGCAGTAGTTTAAAGATAATGAAGACCAAGTCAAATAAACAAGGAATGTGCTTTTTTATTATCTTAAGGTTGACAGGGTGTAGTAAGCGCCTCTTTTCCCAGATGTTCCTTCCTGTCTTTCCCAAATGGCAAACTCACCAGGAAAGAACTCGTTGTACTGATTAGTCTTCAAGTCACAATAAAAAATAATTTTCTCTTACTGATACTGTCTGAAGATACGGCCCAATTACACTAAGAATACTCCTACCCATGTCTTTTTCCAGGTCAGCTGGTTTTGGTTAAAGCCTCAAAAGAGTATTGAAGGACATTAATGTGTGGATAGATTATGTATTTGCTTGTTCGGATTTAAGGGTTGTAGATTACATTTCTTAGATGAGCAGCAGGTGCAGGACAGGTAGAGTTTGTGCTTAAGAGATTAATTAGTATGGAATACATGAAGCTAAATGGTTTTATTGATAAGGCTCCTGTTATGGAAAAAAAAAACCCCAAACCACAAACTTTTTTTTTCCATCTAAAAGCTGAAAACCCTAAGATCAGTCTGTTATGTATTTGTTTACCATAGGGCTGGCCAACTAAATAGAAAAAAATCTCAGTTAACCAGTCTTAAAAAAACACTTCCTAGAAGCTGTTGCTGTAGTGTTGCAGCTCTCCGTTCTCATTTATTAGATCAGTTCTCTTCGATAGGCTATGGTTCTCTAAATACCGCAGGCAAGCACCCTCTGGGCACGCTGTAGTGCTCAGCAAAGAAGTGAGCCTTGTGTGTGCTGGGAAGAGTTATCAGGCTTTGCACCGGGACGAGAGATCTAAATGGGAAATGATGGTGCCCAGCTACAGCTCCTCCAGGTATCATGGAGGTACTTGTGAACTGAAATTGTAGAGGGGCAACGCATAAAAGTATGACAAAAAACATTTTGCAAATTGATTGGGTTTTTTCTAATTTTCAAGCAGAAGATACAGCAGACAGAATATTTGGGGGTTTTTAACAGTTCTTGTTGGCTTACCTTAAATAAATGCATCATCTGAGCTCATTAAGTTGTGCATGTGCTTAAACTGTGCAGCCCTAGCAGCTAATTGTTATTCCTCTCCATTCTCTTTTCCTTTTCCCTATTCTTTTAATCCCTTTTGTTTATACTCATTGTAGCTTGGTTTAAATTAGTGTGTGCATTAATCGGAGAGAGAACAGGTCATCCAGTATGTTTGTGCAATGAGGCCTCCAGTATGAAATAGAGCAATTCTGCAATGCAAGCAGATAATAATAGCAATAAACAAGACTGCATTCAATTAAAGCTCTACTATCTAAAGCAAATTAACCATAAATTAGTAAACATTTATTCAGCTCTTTGAAAAACCAGCTCAAATAAGCACAACAAATTAGCATCTTCATTTATTTTTACCTCTGAACGTTTAACTCAGTTTTCACTCATGCTGAAAACATGTATATGTGAATATGAATCAGAAATAGAGCTTTATGTTGCCATCCAAATTTTATTGGAGAGAGAAGTTTGCGTGACAAAACGCAATTTGATTGTAGAAATAATCTACAGGAAAAGATGGGAGGTTGTATAAGCTTTGCATTTTTGAACAGTCAGTTCCCGTAGCCGAGCGGCGTAGCCTTATCGAGGGCAGAACAGGAGTGAATTGGCAGTACATTAGAAAGCATGATTAAAAGAGGGAAAGTTGAAACTACTCTCATGTCAGCTGTTTTCCTCTACAGGATATTGAGCCATTCCTGTCCTAACCAGATACTGATTGCTTAAAACTTAGTCCAGAAGTACTTGTCAAAACCGTTTCCTCAGTTCGTTTTGACATGCTGAGCTGTGAGTAGATCCTGAGAATTGTTTGCAATTTAGTGCTAGAGGTATTGGCCTGCTCTCGCTCGCGGCTGTGGGAACAAGATCAGACCCTGTGGAGAGAACATGAAGTGCCTCCACTGTCCAGAAAAGCTACTTAAACTTTAGAGCTGAGGCTCCTGATCGGTTTCTGTGGACTCAGAGATGCTGCCAGGAGGTTTCTTGTAGGTAGGAAGCTGCAGGGGATTGGAAGTCTTGCCTCACAGCAGCCATATATTCCTCTTCTCCTTTCAGTGGGCACACAGCTTGCTCTCGTCACTTCCAGACCCCTTCCTCAGAGGGACAGGCAGGAAGCATCAGTTCTTCAAGTGACAAATAAGTGGGGAAAAAATAATAATGCAACACCGGAGGACTCTGAGGAGAGGCGTGTGATAGAGCAACCATGAGCAGAAATGGCAGATGTTCTTTCCAAGAAGGCGCATGGGATCAGCATACTTCATCCCACTGTCTCCCTCACAGTCCTGAGCTTACATGTCTTCTATCTATGGCTTTCTGGTGATAGGTATTAGCTTCAGTGTTATGTCCCAATTACTGCCTCTGCACTGTAAATGAGGTTCTCTGGTTGGCGAGGTCAGGCTGCCCATACAAATGGCTACAGGAGTCGTCTCGGGTGCAGATGACTGTGAGGTGGAGTAGAAATATTATAAATATCAGTAATATAAACAGCTGAATTGCTAAGCTTGCTTGTGGAAACCTATCTGTCCGGGATCTCCTCTCTGGAGAGGAGGAATCGGAGCCAGAGGAAGGTTAATTTCTGAGAGGAATAAGGCTTTGGAAATGAGGCCAATAGAAAAAGAGAGGTCCGCTCTTCCTAGGCATGATAGGAGGTCAGCAGGTAACTTCTGGTGTTTGAAGTAGCACTGGTATGTCAGGGGATACCAGGAGAGGGGGAAGATCAAAGTGCTGAAGGTGGAACTCTAGTCCTGCATTTTTTATTTTCATGCATAGTAAAATTGCTGCAAAATGACCAAACGTGAGCCGAGTGGAGTAGGTCCTTCAAGGTATGGGGCTGTATCAATTTAGACTGGCCATAATGCATATTATCCTTTAATGCAAAGTAAATCATTTTATATTCATAGTTACAGATTTTTTCATCAAAATCAGTTTGTATTCCTCTAGTGCTGTTTTGTTAAGTAAATGATTGACATAAATAATGCTGAATCTTGAAATCAGTTGAAGAGTAATTTCCTTTAGAGAAGAGTACCTATGACAATTGATTGCAAAATGACTTAAGGTAACTTGAGAAATGACACAGATTTAAGGAACCTTGGGTTTTAGTCCTTCTTCTAACACTAATTCTTCTTTGGCCTGGTTAGTTGGTCGATTGCAGCTTCTGTTTTTTGAGTACTTCAGCTTGGGTGTGATGTAGGTTTTGTTTGCTTAGAAGTATTGATAACCCCAGGTCTGAGTGGGTTCCGAAGCGCTGCAGCACTTGTTCAAGTGAAAACCAACAGCAACGCAGAATTGTCAGTAAGCAAAGCAGAGATCATTTGGGAAACTAAGTTATCATCATGGACCTGCCAAGCGTAGCATCTGTATAATAATGCTTCATTGGGCACCTAGGAGTGTAAAAATAAAAAAGTACGTTATATGCAGAAAGTACATTATATGCAGTAAGGACTGTGCAAATATTTATTCATTAGGATGACATTCATATAGTTACATAATGATTTTTTTAATTCATTTTTTTCTCAGACTAATACTGATGATATTGATTGACCTATGTTGAAAGTAGGAGTAAATAAGAGGATAATTCCATTAATGGGTATTGTATATTATCAGAACTTGCGGGGTTTTCTATCAGAATGTTCTCTAATATGTGCTGCAGCACAACAGAAAACGGAAACTTAGGAGCTCTACATTTCCAAGAAAAGAATGTAGACCTAGGAGAAATGAATCTTCTTTTTTCAAGGCTGGGTGCTCAGTAATGGAGTTTTACCACATGCTTAGGAGACTTGTTGGAGATAGTATGCTGATGGCCAGAAAAAACACGACAGGTTACCGTACCTGTTAATGTAACCATACTCGTGTTCAGCCCTACTTTCCCAAGACATCCAGTAACATAAGCAATGCAAGGTGATGATACATATTTCAGGTTAGCACGTGCAGAGCAAGAATCATATATAAGCATTTGTGAAAAACACATAAACCATTCTTATGCTTGTTTAACAGTACTGTGAATGTTGCTTTAAAATGTATTGAATTATATTTCACTTCAAATAAGAGTTATCTTTTAACCTTCTGAGGACTAACTGTAATGGATATTATAAATCTGGATTTGTGAAGAAATGTCTCAGTCAGAAGATCTGCGTTACTGTTTGCCCAAGGCTGGAGAAAAATGGCAGTATGTTCAGTCCTTTGCAAAGATTATTTTAACCCCTCTGTATTTCTGCTTTTCTACTTTTTCTTTTTTCAGCATTGAATTTTTGTGATGAAGTCAATGGGAGTTATGCAGTATCCTATTTTTATTTATTTTATATCAAAATACAGGATTAATAACAACAAAAACGTTATGTCCTTTTCTGATTCACTGTGCTTTTCACACCCCACCGCAGCTTTCCATGTCACATTTGTTCGTCTACATGACCATGTCCTCTCTTAGCTATTTTGCTAAAAGCAGCAGGAAAGCTGAGGCCTATATTTTTTTCCATTGTCCTTTTTTACAAATTTGTATCTATTTTTTTTCTTTTGAATTGCCCTACTGAAATATAAAACTCAATAAGCAGGTGAAGCCTGGCACCGGTAAGGTAGTAAGTGGTGGAAACCACGTGCCTGATTGTGGTCTCCCAGTGCAATTGCAGCAGTGTGGAGCCCACCTGAATTCAGTGCACTTGTTGATGAGGTGGACCAGCAAGGGAAGAGAATCAGGACCCATGGCTAGACCTGGTCTGTGAGCACTGGAGATATAAAACGCAGAGGGGAGCCGCGGTGTTTTTCCCATCATCCCTACAGTAAAACCCAGGGAGAGTAGCCCTGCGGAGCATCTCCCGGTACAAGCGGGATCCAAGGACCCAAAGCAAGCTCCCTCTCCGGCAGCCGCAGCCAGCGCCACTCTTCCCGCTAATTAATGGCTTCCTTCCACCTGCCCGGCGGACACTGCTCCCGCCTGGGCCACGCAGGAGCTCGGCAGCGGGACGGAGGACCGAGGGCGCAGAAGGAAGCACCTCCCACATCTGCAATGCCGGGGTCGGAGGGCAATGGCTCTTGGAGGGCAGCAGCCGTCACCGCTGCTTCCAAAACCACTGGAGAGAATGAAAAGCCGAGGACCGGGAATCTGGGCGTTGCATTTTTTCAGGAGTGCTGAATAAACATGGGAATGTGTATTTAAAGAAATTGCCCAGCTTAAATAAACAATGGGGAAAATGTGGCGGGTAATTGGATTTTCATAATCACCAGTTATGGCTTAATTTTAGGGTCAGGGAAGACCTGGAAATGACCTCACTGATGATTAATAGGCTTTAGTAATGTGGTGGCCCTCTGAGGTGGACAGGTGGAGCTTCCTTTTGAGAGTTTTCAAACAAACATTGCATTAATCTTTTTTTTAATTATTTTTTTAATCATGATCTGTAATAAAATCTGCTTCTATAAATGTATTATTAAAAATACTCCAGTGGATTTGCATCAGTGGACTTGTTCCTATTACCCAATTGAAACGAAGGCTGTATGTAGTAAGATCCCCCTCTGGGATACTAGACAATACACAGACAGACACAAGTGGTTTCCTGATTGCACTTATTCACGTACCCAGTGATGAGGTGGCTGTCCCAGCTGGTGGAACTTTGGAAGAGTTAGTCTCATGCTGATTTTAATGTAATGTTGTCACGAATGTTTACAATTCCTCAGATTCCTCACATGATGCCCTTCCCAATCAAGACACAACCTCAAGGGGTTGCTGAGGCAGGTGTATCACAACAGAGTCTTCTCTAATTTGGCTCAGACTGTTAACATGGGGAACATAAAGAATATAAAATTATTTAGAAGGTAAAAAAGGGTTGTAAATATTCAGAAATAAGGGAAAACCCATGTGTATGGCTCCTTCACTCTAATTTGAAATGGAAAGCTACCATATAATCAGGAGATACATATATCTCGCCAAGAAAAATGAGTTGTCTGACTTGAAGTGTCGCTGGTCTGATTGTGATTTCTTTATTCAAAACCTATTGGAGACGAGGGATAGTTACCAAAACTGGGCTTTGTTTTAGGTGGTACCTCCCTGTTGCTCTGTGGCCAGCCTTGTGCAGTCCCTCCAATAAGGTGGGAAAAGGTGGGCTCACTACCTAACCTCTTTCCACCCAGCTAGAAAAAGAGAAGTGAATTCTGGCTTTCCACTCTTTTTACAGAAAGTGAAGAATTTAACTGTCGGAGGAACGTAGAGAATCCCAGGAGTCCAGAGCAGGACCCGAGACTATAAGCATCATCTATTAGGACATACGAGCACATGATGGGTTCGGGCCCTCCCTTATCTTTCAAGACAAGGCACTCTGTCCTGTTTTCAGCCCTATTCCTCAGCATGGTCTTGAATGCAATAAAGAAGTCTGTGTGATTAATGTTAATATTGGCAATAGTTAGTATTGCTAATGTAAACATTATTAGAATCTTTTTATTAACTGAAGTACGCTTCTTCAAAAGCTTTCTTTGAGATGCCTCTTTCTATGGAAGAATTAAGAATTGCCCTTAGAGCTATTAGCTATTGTGTACCCTCTTACGGACTTTCTGAAAAGACTGCTATCCTTTAGGTAATTATTTTCTGCCCTATATTGGGTTTTTATTCAATGTGTAGCTTTTAATGTGTTAAATACGCAGCTAAAAACTATTTCTTCTTTCCAGAGTAAGTTATTTGATTCTCAACACCAGTATTCATCAATAATCCCCATAAATGGTAAAAGCTGTAAACTCAAAGTTATAATTAGATCAGGTGTATTTTTTTTGTTGTTGTTAAAAAGGAAATAGCCTTTTTTGCCAAGACTGTCAGTTATAACAATGTAAAAGCCAAAGAAAATATGAACTTTTTCACGGCACTTTGTTACTGAACAATGCGAATGCTTTTCCTCTATATTAGGAAATCTCAGTAGGCTCTCCCAGAAGTATGTCTGGGTCTAAATCGCTACCCATTTCTCAACCAAAGGTAGCCTAAACAGTTTTGGAGAGGTTCATTGCACACCTCTTCTGTGGATTTCTGGACTGTTTTCAAAAGATTGGATTTGCGATATACGCCCTCGGAGCCACCTGTTTGAAGGACTGCCTTTTTCCGCGGAATGAATTGCTAGTCGTGCTCAGAAGAGGTGCTTTCGCCGGAAGGGTTTTGTGAGAAAGCGATCTAACAGGATGTTTTCCCTGGAGCTGGGGGACTGGCTTCTCCCACAGCAGGGGCAGTCCCTGGGGAGCTGGGATGGCTTCGGGTTCCAGGACCCTCCCGCAGGGTCCGGCAGAGAGTGGCCACCGCAGCCGGCTCGCGGCATGCCCAGTTCCCAGGCTGTCACGGCTCTGGATTTGGGTATGAGCCCTGGTACCGCCGGTATGATGCAGGCTGTGTAGCGAGCCACAGAGCACTACTGGTAGCCTATGTATATCTCAGTTACTAGTCATTTCTGCTCAGGATGCTACTTCACTTCTGCCTACCTCCTAGCAAAATTAGCAGAATTGTACCCCGCCTCTGCCAACAGAAATTGTCCCCATCTACCCCGGGAGGCAGCCAGCTGCCTGCGGCCGCCTCGGCTCCATCTTGCCTCTCCCACCTCTGCTTCTGCTGCTGACTCACTGTTACCATTTGCGGGCCTGGGCTGCAAAGCTCTTGCTATCGCCCACCCATCACCTAAGCTGAAATAGGTTTATGGACACTATGGCACAACCTGGGATTGGCCGATTCCATCTGGTGGTCTTCTCTGTTGGCCGTTGTTGCTTTGTGTTCCGCTAAGTGGCGGGTGAGTGAGTGAAGTAATTTCTATTCGTGCAGACTGATATGATAGAAATGGTTTAATTTAAAATAAAGTTACCGAAGGATCTGCTGACATGCATAAGAGGAAGGGAAGTGCATTGAAGTCGTGTCAACAAAAAAGAAGTGTTACATTCATACGGTTACAAAGAAAGCAGAAAGCAATAAACCCTAAGATTACTTATCCTGGTGGCAGAAGATCAGGAAACAGAACAGCAACACCAGCACTAAGTAAGGACTCACAGTGTCTGAAAAGACAAGTAATTTGTGTAGATACGTGTGCATACAAACACCTGTGGGCCACCTGTAAATAATGAAAGGGCAGTAAAAAGCAAGTATTAACACAAGCAACTTTTGCTGCAGACTAGAGGAAAGCATTTCCCCAAAACTAATAGCACTTGCCTCACAGATACTACCTGATGATGTCTGTATGATATTTATAATAATATGTGGTATTACTCTAAAAGAAACAGTTGTATCTTAACAACATCCCAGTGTCCAGCACGGTGTGCAGTCACACTCACCCAGGAGGAGTTCTTCTGTCAATAAGAAATGCAGCCAACCATGCAGAGTTCTAGCAGGAAAACTGGAGACATGGGATAATGGATTAACCAGTAAATAGTTAATCACTGGCATATGTGATTTTAAAAATGGGCAAGCTGTAGAGTTGTATTCTGATCTAGCAGGATGACTATTGGGAAAGACTTGAGACAGAGATCTTACGTAGTGATTGAATATATCCGAGCACGGTAGAACAACTAAGAGCTTAAAGAACTCCCCTGTCAGCATACAGTAAGGGAGAGACAATAATGTGCAGAGGTAGGAGTGAAAGTTGTGTGGTCATATCCCTACATGTGCATAGCTGCTTGGTAAATGTTAGAGATGTTTACGCTGAGCTGGGCAACTGTAGCCCAGTTCAGACAGCTGAATCTTGCAGTCTTATAGAACTGATTTCTGATTAGTAAACACAAAAACTTTGATTAATGCCTACAAATGTGCGTTTAGTCATCGCAATTCACAGAGCATGGATTAATTGCAATCAATATGCCTAAAGTTAAGGGTTGAGTAGATAACATTTGATTGATGGGTTGAAACTATGAAAAAAAGACAGTTTTCTTAAGTGTTGTTTGGATAAAGTGACAAAAAGACTAGTGCTCATACCAAGCACACAGAAGTGTGCTTCATTTGTATTTTCATGGCTCAAAGGTGTTGTTGAATCCAATTTTATTTTCCTGTAGAAATGTGAAATGTTGATGAATTTGATTGTCCTGCAAGTGATGTTTGGCATTTCCAAATAACCCCTCTAAGTCTCTGACCATTCCTCCTCCTGGGATGCAGCTCATTTATTGTGGTTTATTGCCTCTCCCTTCTCTCCTACCCAACATGAGACATTGTCCACTGTCTTGGTAGTCATGATGGTTGCACTGCCTTTCCACTTATTTGTGCTGATTTTATCACTTTTTTCCCCTTCATTCGATATATTTAATTTGAGTAGATTCTTAAACATATAGCTGACATAACTGTGAATTTATTTCCAGGTTGTTATATGTGTCAGTTAGAAATATGTCCCCTTTTTTTTCTGTGGAACATTTCTTCCTTACTAAGATGCCACTTTCACATTTGACATCCGTAACGATTTAATAGTATATAGGGAGCAGTTTCTACTTCTAAGAGTAATCCAAATAGTTGCTCCCTAGCACACTGTTCTTGCAGCATCGGTTGTTAGATTCAGGAGGTAGGATGGTATGTAAAATCTTGGTTTTCTGGCCACCCAGTGCTTCCAGTGAAACCAGTCTTGCAGTCTTTGCATACCCACATCTCCCAGTGACTATACAGAAAGTCAGGGTGCATAAATAACTCAGGATCAGCTGCAAGAGTATGGGACTTAGAGTAACACAGATCTGATATAACTGTTTTAATTATTTTCTAACGCAGACGAGGATCCAATGTCTCCCTGACTTTGGATATGAGCAGTTTGGGAAGTGTTGAACCTTTCGTCGCTGTGCCAACCCCACGAGAAAAAGTAGCGATGGAATACCTACAGTCAGCCGGCCGCATCCTGACACGGCAGCAGCTTCAAGACGCAGTTGCATGTTCTCATTTACTTCAAACAGAATTCATGGTGAGTTTAACAACAAGCTTTAAATGAGGATTTTTGACATAATTGGCACAACAGAAACCGTGGGGAAAAAATAATTGGGCAACACTTCAGTGTCAAGGTACAAATCATTTCCGAAGGGCAGATTAGATAGTTTCAAGGTGGTGTTTTATGTTTATGCACTAAAGACAGATAAAAAGTCAGTTATATCCACGGATAATATGGATTCCTCTCGGTTTGAATTCCCCATTCATAGATGGGATTAATGTCTTATTACAGCGACAAGACAAAGAGCAGGACTGTAACACTGTGACAGTTTCAGAGAGATCATAAAGGCTATGATGACAGAAAACACAGTAATAATTAGAGATTTTGTTTATTCCCATGTAATCATCACATAAGTTTGCAATTTGAAGACTGAAGTTTTAGTCACTATAAATGACTTTTTGGAGCAGTCAGTCGAAAATATCTTTAACAAGCACTCCATCCAGCAAGCCTAATATACTCAAGACCAAAATGCCTGAAGTGTCCTACAAGTGTATTTACTATTAAAAAGGGTAAGAATCTAAAATTAAGACAGTGGCCAGGTAGAAATAAGTCAGAGCAGAAAAACTGAGTTAGGGAAAACACATTATTGCATATCACTTTAAGAAGACCTGAAAAAGACTGGTATTACAAAACAGCCGGATGAAAGAGGCTATCAGAAATAAGGAGACACTCTTTACAAGGGAAGTAGAACAGAGCATAAAATTAAGCCCATTGAATGTGAAAGCTGAAAAAGGCAGGCCAAAAAAGATTTTGAATTAAAAAAGAAAAAAAAACGTAACTTCATTTTTAAATAGATCAAAACCACAAAGCTTACCAAAGAGTACAAGGATCAACAGATTATCAAAAGGGTAGAAAAGAGATTTGGGGAAGTTGATGCAGTAGGAGAGAAGTGACTCCGTTATTTGCATCTGTGTTGACTGTAGAAGAACTTAGGGGATTTCCTACCTCTGTGACAGGAGAAGATTCAAACAGGTCACTGGAGAACCTGTCTAATACTGAAGAGTTAATGGAAGAGATTCTAGAACAAATCAATCAAATTAATAAAAGCTACTCACTGGAATAAGCTAGTATTCACCCAGGAATCCTAAAAGAATTCATATATGAAATTATTGCTGTATTGACTGGGCAGGTGTAATCTAGCACTTGGCCCCCAGCAGCTGAGGAATCAGAGGGGCCAGAGGTAACAGGCATTTTTCGGAAGGGCTCCGGAAGAGATCCAGAGAACTGCAGGCCTAGAAATCTGATGTCTAAATCAGAGAAATTGGAAGGAATTACAATAAAGAAAGAAGCCAATAGATATACGAACAAATGCAGTACAGCAGGGAATAATCAACACAGTGTAGCACTGGAAGCACTGGTTGCTTCTCAGAGTAAAAGGAGATCACCGGTGGAGTCCCAAAGACATCTATTCTGGAGCTATTACTGACCAAGATACTCTTAAATCATCTGGAAAAGGGAATAAATAGTAAAGTGGCAAAGTTTGATGATGATGCTGAATTACCAAGGGTAGTAAAATTAAAAATAGACTTCAAAGAAATTACAGAAGGGTTTTTATGATGGTGATGAGGCAGAGGAAATTCAGGGTTGATAAATAAAATGTTACGCATTTGGCAGAAAACAGTTTTGTATACTTTGATGGGTTCTGAAATACAAAGCTAAGAATCTCGAGAAAAGAACTAGAGAATAACATAGAAAACATCTTTATGACATTGGAAAAATCTATATAGCACTCACAACTGCATGCTGCTCCTATGTCTCTGTCTTGAAGCACATGCAGAACGAAGTACGGTGAACATAATGACAGACTAGAGCAGCTTCTGTATCAGGAGCTACTAAATAGACAAGAACTCTTCTGCCTAGAAAAGAGGCTGTGAGAGGCTCTAACAGAAAGAAGGCTGTAAAATCATGACAGCAAGAAGAAGGTGAATATGGAGTGATTATTCATGGGTTTTCATGCTAAAAGAACGGTATCAGGTGACCAGTGCAATACAAAGAAAAGCTTGTCCCGTTCTAGCTCCCTCAGACACCTTGCTACCAGCTGCTAGAGGGTACCAGAGAGGAGGAACCCAACATAACCAACTACCCAACCCAACCTCAGCCTAGCTTTTTTAGCTTTTACAACTCACTAGCAAACTAAACTAAACAAGCAGAGCTTTTTAAGACTGGTTTAATAGCCCAAACTTACTAAATAGAGCCACACAGAAACGCGTGTCCTAACAAGGCATGTAAGAGCAAGAAGACCTATACAACCCCTTGAGCATACTACATGTCTAACAAAGGCACACAAACGATTCAGTTCTTATTAAACATGCCAGAGCACGTGATCCCTCGGGTTTCATTTTGTTTTCAATTTGTGCGTGTAAGTCAATAGAATAGATGGTGAGTGCCACCTTACTCTAAAAATAGTTTTTCATTATGAATAATTGCATCCTACGAAGCAGTCCTTTTATTCACCTTTAAAAAGCCAGGGTTTATAGTAAAAGTCATTTGCTTAGGAAAAATAAATCCCTCAGTTGTTTTACCAAAAATTGGTCAGACAGTGTACGTGGAAAAAATTACAAGCATCCAACATACTTTTATCACCAGTTACGCCATCAGTTCTCTGCTGTTGTGCTGCTTAGGCAGGAAAGCTAGAAGAAACAACTTCAGCATGCTTAAACCCCCCATGTTAGGAGACAGTTTGTACAGACAACTTGGCACCTCCACAGAATCTTATTTACCAGAATCCTCTCACATAGTGTCCGTGCATGGCTTTGGGGCAATGCTCACATTTTATTTGTCCCTCAGGGGGGCACAACATGACTTTGGCCATTCAGTATTTCCACAGAATTTTATTGAAAAGATCATGACTTGCCTATTCCATTTTTAAACCATTTTTTAAAATGTGTTTTAAGATGAAGCTGTTGAACAGTATCTGTTTAATATCTTTCTTGCTACAGATAATAGCTTTAGTAGGAACGTGAGGCATGCAAAGAACGCAATATATAACCCTCACACATTCTGCTCGCTCAGCTTGTTTTAACTAGCTAAAGAAATACAATAAGACAGTCTTTTTGAGACTGAAATTATTAGTTCCCATGAAAACCTTCCAAGTGTGCAAAAAGTGGAGAAATGTTCAAAGTTTTCAATGCAAAACTGAAACATGAGCAGTTTCGGGTTCTTTTTAGTTCTTTAATTAACATTTAATTAAATGTTAAACAAATAACAATTAAGGGGGCATTAACTTTATTTTTTTCATTGTAAAAATTGGTAAGTTACCATCAAAATACTTCCCATAATATTTATGAAGTAAGAAGAGCTATTTTCCTTTTTTTTTTTTAATGCTGACAAAAAGCTTGGCTACTTTTCGTTGGGAGAATATACCCGATTTGCAAGGAGGAAGAAACATAAATTGCCCAGCATATACTTCTTTAGTAGCCTGAGCTGCTACTATTCAAAAGACAGAATGTCTGCAGTTGGTGACAGAAGAGAAAAATTCATTATTCCCAAAATACTAGGATGACAGAAAATACAGTCCTGCATGGGAAAGTGCCAGTTCCTTAAAACTATAAAATTTGGTTCTCATAAAAATGGTGGGATAGGTATAATGAATATCTGCCTGAATTTCCCTAAATTTTACTACATTTTCTTGAATTCTTTCAGAGACACAAATCATATCTCTTTGAGTGTATTAACAGTTGTAGCATTCAAAGGCTAATGTGAGCCAGAATAGCTGTTATTAGAAGAGTATTGCCCAGAGAGGTGAGGTAGCCCGTGAACAAAGGCATATACGCGTACACATTTGTAACTGCATGCATGCAACTGAGCACATGAATGTGTGCAGCTCATACATTATTTGTAATTATTTAATTATATGGAATATGTATAGAAGTTTAATAAAACAAATTGATATAAATTGCCCATGTAGCTACAGACTTTGTGTGCTAACTTGCACATGTTTCTGCTATTTGCAATCCGCTGGGCTTGTTTTCCCCCATGTTAGCAGGAATGTTATCCCCATAATATCCAGACTTTTTTCCTGGAATAATTTCTTTCTTTTCACAGCCAGTTTCAGAATAAGTGACTTGCCTGCAGCTGTGATGCATGGTGTATTGTCAGGTTTCTGTCTGTGCCCTTGGCCCCACAAGTACTTACTACTGGGAGGAGCCCACTGACTAGAAAGTGTTTACAGGATGTCAGTGATTAATATTATTAATTGACCTTGTTGGCCGAGAGAAATGCATTTCTGTTTTCAACTTGGTAGCATTTCTGCATCTGTCAGTAACTCGCCAACTGATGAACTATTTTAAAATTTCAGCAGGCATCGAGAGGGAGATGGCCAGGCGGCTGGGAGAGCCCCGCTGACCACGTCTCTTCTTGTGCGGGCAGAGGACTCTGCCTCGCACGTCTTCTTCCAGTCTCTGTAGGTGACAGACGTACATCCTATTAAACACAGGTTTAACGTATTGCTCCCTCTCAGTTGGTATATAGTTGGAGCAGGGAAACCTTTCGGGAGCCGTGCGCTGGTGGTGTTTATACTAAGCCAGAACCGAACCAGGGAAGCTCTAGGTCAGCTGCTAGCCCATACTAGAGCTAGTTAGGACAATTCGGAGCCCAGGGGCCAAGGGCAAGAGTCTCACAGAGGTCATCACTGGCAAGGGGTGGAAGTCAGAGGTGGGTATGAGGGGAGCGTGGGAGCTCATTTTGTAGTTCTGTGGAGGAGGAAGGGGCATCAGAGGCAGGACAGAGGTGAGATGGTTTGACCTGAAGGAATGGGGATGAGGTTTATGCAGGGGTATGGTGTCTTACAAACGAGAAGATCCTGCGCTTAGGACAGGCATGATATGGATGGCGGTACAGGGAGCTGAAGAAGGATTGGGTGAAGGACCTGCAAGGAAGGTGTATCTTAGCAGCAACACTTTGGCTGGCCTGAAATGAGAGGCAGCGAGTCATTCTTTTGAGGAGTCAGCTGAAGAGCAAGGAGGAGATTGAGGAAGAAACTGAGGGAGGGAGAGAGGAAGAATAAAGAAGGTCCTCTAAACACATGGGCATGAGGCAGAGAAAGTAGAAAAATAAAAACCAACGCAGAAGTTGCAGCCTCATGTAGTAAGATGTTCAGAAGCCAAGTTGGGAAGCAGAAAAGAATCAAAGCAATTCATTATGACCTGTCTAAATTGTACTTAACTTTGCCTTCTCTTCAACCAGAAAAGTAAGAGAGTAGCTTCCCCTGCTTGGCGAACCCATATAAAGATCTGCTGTTTGGTGCATCCCTGGCAAGCTGTTAGGGACCTCGTCCCTGCTCCTCTAAAAAAAACCCACCGCAGCCAGTCATGCTGGAGGGCTTGAGTCTGAAGGACAGTGGCCGTGCATCTCATCTGTGCCAAAGTCCTGGGCAGGCCTGTGCCTGTGGAGTTAAAAACCAGCTGGTTTTGGAGGAAAATCCTTAAGTAAAATTTCCAGTGGTGCAAGTCAAAGGAGGTTTGGACTGAATAGGGTAGGAACATACCTTTTGTGCCTCCTCATGTTCCGATGTGTCCATAAGAGGCATTTATTTACTATGCCACTGTCTCTTTGGATAAATGTCCCAGGCTAGCAATGAAGTTTTCAAGTCTGTAGTAATGACTCTGCTTTTAAGTAGAAGTATTAATTTACTGAAGATCAAATTCCAGCTTACCCTAGGATAATTTAAATAACTGTGGCCAATATAATTCAATAAAAAATGAAGATTTGAGTCAACTAAAGCATTTTTAATGTGATTTTGCCAGATTGTTTCAGTTGATGAAACATCCCCCACAATCAGGAAAAAAACCCCAAACCCTACGTATTTTATCTTGCCATTTTCAAAGGGTTGTTTGTATTCAACTGTTAGAACACTAACAATGTTTCAGGACCGCAAAATCAAAATTATTCTTCCCTCCCTACAGACCAAGTGAAACATTTTGGTCAATGAAAAATTGGAGGATTCTTACTTTTCATGCTGACAAATAATTTGAACAACAGTAATTTTAAGTTCATCAGGAATTTATCATTTGTATATTTTTGAAACTTCAAGCAAACTGTCACTTGAGTTACTTGCACATCTCTGTATTTAAAGAAGACAACACGGATCAGTCACTAAAAGATCAAAATGAGAATCAAGAGAGATAACTTCAGATTTTTATTACATTTTAAGTCACGGAATGCAAAAGACTAAGGCACTTCATTCTAGTAGTTTCTATAAAAAGCAAGTGAGGTCTTTGACAGACATTGTTAAGGGCTTTGCACAAAATTAAAAAAAAGTTTGCCATAAATTTATATTTATTTTGAAAGTTCCTCCCCCGGTTATGTAAAATGTTGCTTTTTTCTGCTACAGTACTGCACTTTTCAACTCCACTTTTTTAGAACAATTGTGCATTTTAACCTCTCTCCTAATCCTGTAAAAACTTTGCTTTTAATAATTCATCAGAAGTGTTCCTTGGAAGTCACCCTTCAATATGCAACTCCCTGTGTTTATTAAAGGAAGGGTGTTGACAGGCTTGAGGTGGGAACCACTTTTTTTCTTAATAACTTTGATGTCAAAAGACAGTTGTGTAACAGCAGATGGCCTTCTGGTGATAATTTCCTGCATGGCTCCTTTGGAAACACCAATCTGATTTAATTTATTTTTTATAGGAAATACCAATGAATTTTGTGGATCCCAAAGAAATTGACATCCCGAGTCACGGAACTAAAAACCGCTATAAAACAATTTTGCCAAGTAAGTGAGTTAGCCCATGGTTTCCTACTATGACATTTAGTCCTGCTTTGGGAACGTATTGCTGTGAAAATCTATCTGTCTTTATCTTCGATCGTTGTGTACCTATTCCTAAGTGTATTTATAGTCTGTGTAGAAAGATGACAAAAGCCCAGCGCCGTAGGACTGGCAAATGCAGAACTCTCACTGGATGCCTTAGCAGGTACACACTTCGGTAGCATCCCAAGCACGTGCTGAAATGCAGCCTGGGTGCGTGCTGGTTTTCTCTGGAGGACAACTCAGGCAGATGGGTAGAGAGAGGTCTGCCATGCCTCGCAGTAGCTCCCGCGATCCGGAGGCTGAGAGGACCAAGTCTGTTGCCTCCATCACAGCCCATGTCTTGCAGTCACTGAATTCCCCCTGGTTGGGTCAAGCTACTTGGGATCCTGTCCAACATTAAGTGGCCCGGACAAAAAAAAGCAAGTGCCTCCTATCCTTTCTCATAGTGGACTTCCATCTTTATAAGTCCTCTGGTGGGTTTGGTTTTTTCGTTCTCCATGTGCCAGTTGGCTTTGTGGAAATCTGTTTACGTTAGTAAGAAAACCACTCACAGTGTTGCCTCATTGTTGCTGTAAACTTCTCACTGCTTTGCTATACTGCTTCTGTATTTTCGTTGGCCCAAATTCTTTATTTCTGACCAAGTAACAATTGCTTTGTTCTAATTAGAGGTGATTGAAAACTTTTCAGTGGAATAGTTTTCCTTCAAAATACACGTTTCTCTGAAATGCAACTATTTTCATAACCTTTGTTGGAGGATAATGAGACATTCCATTTCTCTTTCATTAATCATTTTGTTTTCTGTTCAGTTTCAAAAATGGTTGCAGAAGTTTTAACATTGCACTAAATATAGACATGAATAGTTGAGTTTTTATAAATTTTGACATCACCAAAGTGAAAAACTTCAGTGATTCACAATGTCGGAGGACACTCCCACAGAAAAATGTAAACACATCCCTTTGCTTAGGTTTGGAATGAAGAATACTTTTAAAATGACAGCATATCCTATCAACTAGAAATATGTTTTCTAATCATCTCTATAATGTCCTTGTAGGCCTATGTTATATATTAGTCATGCAAATTCACACACTTTAAATGACAAGATTTCTCTCAGCAAGCCTGAACGCATTGTAATTTGTTCACATCATACAAAGGCCTTGCAGTCAAATTAATGAAAACTGATGGCCTCCAGCCGCTAGATTAGTCTCAGAAACGTGGTATGTAGCTGGGAAAGAAACTCGTTGCATGGAGTCCTCGCTTCCCTTCAGCCCCCAGTAAAATCTCCACTGCCTTCAAGGCTAGTTCATCTATTGCAACCAATAGCCGTGTGCACCTGAGTGCAATCCAGGAATGTTGAAGGGAATTAAAGAAAGTAAGTGAATGCAAGTTATATACCAAGTAATCAGGAAATGCAGTGTCCCGTAGAGTCTGGCCCAGTGTCAACAGGATGTGCACGGAGGGTGAAATCCTGACCCCTTTGACGACAGCAGGACTTTTACCATCAGCTGCAGCGGAGCCAGGATATCGCCAAGCCTCCCGCCGCCTGACGGGCGGATTTTTGGAAGGACATCTCCCTTCCCATAGCATCTTGCATCCGAGCTGCCCCAGCCACCATCAGGTTCGCCTTCAACAACACCTTGACAACGCGATGAGTCCTATTTCACTGCAGCACGTGTTTTGAATCGGCTCACGACAGCTGGGCCGTGGTTGACGCTGATGAGCTTTGAGAACCGGCATGCCTTTGTGGTTTTGCCTCCAGTTAGCTGGGACGTGCCGCTAACTCCATGGCACGTTGTCAGTCCAAGCGCGCTGCCGGTGCGCACCACAGCTACTCACGGACACGCACTTTGTAACCATCCTTGACAGAAATCAAAAGGTCTGTTGTGTGTTAGCACCAGGCTTTTTCAAAGAAGATATTTTGAGGATTGAGGCACACGCTCATAATAAATACTCACACCCCCCCACACCCGGTCCAAGAGGGTTTGGAAACGATTTGAGTGATTCAATAGAACAGCCTCCCTGGTTTCCTGCTCAGATGATATCAACCTGGTGCTTCGTACGCCCGCATCAGCTTTTCCATTCCTAGCGCTGGGTGCGTCTCCTGAATCGGGGCACCTGTGGTGACAAGTGACGTTTGAGCTGATGGTTTATCTCCTAAAAATGCCCAGTCCTGCCAGCTCCACCCTCTGCGCTGTGGAGGCTGATCTCATTTTCTACGAGATAACTCTGTGACAGCGGGCATGACCTGCCTGTGTGAGGGCAGGTTCATGTTAATAGATACTACCCAGCCAAACACACTCATGTGGAATAAAATGAACACCTAATGAAAATTATTCTATACGGAAAACTGTAAAGTGTGGGAAATGCTACATTTCTATGAAAGATGTTTCCGTTGCAGTGTAACATAGCCAGCACTCTTAGGCAAACACTAGGATGCCTCTTTAATTTTTCAAAGTGTTATTTGCCTTATAAGAATATGCTAATACAACGAACGAGGAGACAGTGTGGGAGGAGAGCCAAGTGGCAAAACAGTTCCTCAAAACCACTGTTTCTCCATCCTGCCTCCTGACTGCGACCCCACACACCCTGCTCCGTATCTTCAGCTGCATTCTCTCTGCCATCCACCCACAGCATTTCTCACTCCCTCTGAGCAGGTGCCCAATCCTGCACACAGATTTCCCAGTCTCTCACCACAGTCACATCCTTGTGGCAGAACACCAGCCCCGCTGCTCCCTCCTCATCCTCTTACTCCATGTCTTTGCCTTTGCCTGCTCGTCTCCTGCAGCCCCCGCTCCATGTCCCCGCAGCAGGACCTCAGCTTCCAAGCCCTCTATCTTTTCCCCTTCCTATCTCACTCTTTCACCTCAAACCAGAAGCAGAATTCCCGTGGGGCTTCAGAGCACGCGTGGGCTCCTGCTTACAAAGGAGCAAGTGGCTTAACGCTGTTCTGTGGGTATCTTCGTGTGTGCAACACACCCAAGGTACCTGGATGTCATTCCTCACCTCTTTCTGAAGAGTACCCTCAGGGCAAAAGCCTACATGAAAACACTTGTAGCAGAACAGCAGATTCACAGTAACGCAAACGTAGAAAGCACCTGGTGGGTCAGACCCACAAATCCCCAAGGTGTTCTTGAAGTGCTTGTGCTAAAACTGGCTCTGGCACTCCAGCTGAAGACAAGGGGAAAGTTAAACCTAAATTGTATGAACAAAGCACTTTATTATGCAAGCTTCTAGACAGATGCTGGAAAACCATTCCCGTGATGTGGAGAATCTTCAGGCTCCCTTGTACTACAGTCCTGACTACGAATGGTCACGTTTGCTCCAGTCCTGCTCCGTAATGAAGGCAACAGGATCACTAGTAGGCTTTCAAAGACTAAAGAAAAAAAATCATATTTGCAAAGCAGAAGGAGAAAAACTGGTTAACCTTAGTGGAATTCAACATGGGTTAATCGCGCATTTTTGTGAGTCGACAAAATGTGTCCTAGTTGTGGACACATGTATCGTAACTTCCATAATATTTGTAAATAGCCAGTATTACAGTAATTGATCTACATTAGACTGCATAGTTAAAAATGTAAATGGATTTTAGGCAGACCTGATTTTTAGTAGATAAGAAAGATTCCCTTTGCATGAATGAAACTTTAGTTTGTAATGCTGAAGCATGTTTTAAAATGCAGAAGCACTCAGCATGATAAATCTGTTAAATTTTCCATTAAGAAATCCTGGATTATATTGGAAGTGCCAGGAAATGATTCAGATGAGATTAAAAAATCATGCATAGTTTACAGGTGGTTTATTATACATGAAATGTTTTGAGGCAGTTGTATTATTTACAAGTCTAATAGCCTATTCCCCACCTGGCAGAGATTGTGAATGCAATCTGGTATGATTCTTCCACGTTCTGTGTTACAATGTTTACCAAATAATCGCAGTATCCATAATTCATTTATAGACTGCAAGCAAAACCAGGGAAAACAGAGGTGGATTAATTTCAAAATGTTTCAATATCTGAAACATTTATGATCTTTTGGGCTGCAAGTGTGAGAGCAGTCTGCCTCATGAAGTTTTCGTCTTCCTTTCCTGCTCACAAAGCAGAAATACCTTAAGGACAGCCCTTCTCACGGTATTTCAGTCCTACTGTTGGTAAGGCAGCTAGGACTGGACTAGGAGTAACAAATGACTTATCTCGGAAATGCTACAAATGAGAACATACCCGTGCCCTAAAGAATTCAGAACACAGTAGCAGTTGAAATGGAAGAAGAAAAAACAACCACAGCACTTCATACCCACCGTACAACGAATACAGCCTTTGCGATGGGGCAAAGCCCCGTGTCTTCATGACAAAGTGGTGTTTGTGGAGTGGATGAACCTCCAGTATCGATGGCAGTGGGGGAGGCTGTTCAGAAGTGCCCCCCTGTAGCCCAGCTTGCTCCCTGCACCGAGCGGTCTCATGGGGGCAAGCTACAGCCCCTTGAACACCCTCCTGTTCCTCCAGCCTGGTAAATTCAGGCCAATATTAATCTGTTAAAGATGGAGTTAGAGGAAGCTGCTTCGACTCTAATGGGAGAGCTATTCCAGACTTCCTAGCTACGTGGAAGAAAACAGCAGTAATTTTGCCTCAGTCAAAATTGTAGGAGACATTTTTTATTAGTAATTATAAGTGCTTAACAGCTCTGCTGTGTTTCAAGATGCTTTACAAGCATTGATGAATTCAGCCTTGCAGACACCATCTGTGTCTTTCTGCTGTAGCTTCAGACTCTCCGACTTTGCCATCCATAAGGAAAAGATTATTACCTCCAAGGTATTTGTCATTCAGGAGGAAGCTAATTACTTCCATTTGTGTCTGATGATTGCTTAGTGGCTCTGGATCTTTAGCGGTGCTCACGTTTTCCTCATTTCAGAGCTGACTTTACAACACTTACCTATTTCATAACCCATCAGGACTGTTAATTTATAAAAGATTCCCATTCAGAAGCAGTGCTCGTTTCGTTGATTGGAGTTGGAAGGAGGTCTCAGAAATTGTGAAGTTGATTTAGCTGCTCCTTAATAACAGAGGGATTTATCTCAAGACATTGTAATGAAAATGGATGTTGAGTCTGCTTGGAAGAGGTTTTTTAAGGTAGGGGTCAAGCTACACCAGAATCAGAGGCATTGTGTGAGCTAGAGGAAGCGGGTGTTTTTTCAAGGCCACATAGCCTGAGGCATTTGTGGAAATGGCTAATAATCACTCTGTGCTGAAAAGGAATGAGAGGTTTCCTGTCCTCATATTGTTGAGGAAAAAAAAGCTCTAAGTGAAAAAGTTGGGAAAGCTAGTACAAAGAGATTTTAATACAAGCTAACTAGGGTTCATGTTGTGCTGTTAACACAGAGGACAAGACTTCCATGCACAGACTTTGAACTAGATGTCATGCATTTATTTGCACATTTTAAGAAACATACTTTCAAAGCACCAGCCTGGGTCCTGCAAAGGCTCCACTCCTGTCCAATACGCTCCTGTGACCTCCAGTGGGAAAAGGACATAAAGTATGTTTGGGATCATCCCTCATCTTCCTTCGAATTGCAAAGGTTTTATCTTGTTCTTAGGAACAGGATGAAAAGTCACAAAAGAAATCCAAAAGCAGCTCTGAAAATACCAGGTTTTGCTACAGCATATGTACATAAAGCAGGGCCACATAATAAATAGCGTTTTCTTACCACTTTCCAGTTCAGCATCCACATATGTATCTTTGAACACACTGCCTAGATTGCACTCAGCAAAGCAGCTATCCAGAGCCTCTTTCCAAACCAATGGGTGTCCGTATACTGTCAGAAAGCTGCCAATTCGAATTACTTATTTAAGCAAATTGCCAGAAGAAAATATTTTTTTTCAGTACAGAAATATTTCCATATCGTTTTGTTAACAGTAGAATATTTTTTCAGAAAAGGCGTGAAGAAAGTCAAAGTGTGCCCCTAGATGGACACAACATAGGCACCTCACTCCCCTTCTTCTTCTCCCTTTCTGTTATGCTGTGTAACTGAGAATTTACTGGCTTTAATTCCAAAAGGGTAATACATGGGGGAATCACATCATTACAAATGAGCAAGCAAAAACTTCCTTTGCAGGAGGGATTTAGTAGTAACCCCAACTCTATACACAACAGAACTGAGCCCCACTCCATTCTAGGTCATCCAAGACAGTAGAGCAAAGAAGAGCACAAAGGAAAATGTTTGGCATTGTGTCTCCAGACTAGTAAACATGAATGGTCACAAGTTGTGTCAGATGGGAACACAGGACTGAAGGGAAGGATGTGGGTTACCTAGTCCAGCCCCTTACAGTGAACTTAAATTGGTGTAAATACACATAGCTGATTTCATCCCAGGCAGAAGGAGCTTTTCTTAATTTAAATCCAGCTGTGGTCACTGGAACAGTACAGCTTCAGGCAAAGGTATCACAGTTGAATCCAAAGAACTTGGTGTAATTATCTGGCATTGTACAATGATACGACACAGGTTTCAGAGACAGTCTGGGCAGGTCAGCTTGATGCTCAACACAGGCAGACTAGACGTTGCTGAACATTGCCTGGACCTGATAGTGTTGCTTCAATGCCCACAGCTTGCCGAGATACTTCTACACAGCCCAGCATTGTGCAGTATAGCTGTACCTTAGTTACATGTGATGAACCTTTGCAGAGGGAGGAATTTGATGCATAATGCTTTAGTGCTTGACAGTCCCGAATAACAGTAGATGATGTTCTTCAACAAGTCTTTCTCTATAGAAATCTTCTAATTATGGGTTTTCTTTTCGATTTCCATCTTCCTTGTGCTCTTAGATCCTCTAAGCAGAGTGTATTTGAAACCAAAAAATCCATCTGACTCCTTGAGTACCTACATAAATGCTAACTACATTAGGGTAAGTAAATGTACACTCTTCATGTGCTTTTGAGAAAGTATTTGATTTTCCACGTGAATAGCTGATTTTGCTGAGGTGCCACTCATTTTCTTCCTACCCATCTTCATTGATAATTCCTAATCCTTTTGTCTACATCCATGTGATAGAAATAGTTTAATGAGCTGTTTGTAACAAAGACCACGTAGCCATGAATGTACTAGAATGCTTGCAGTAGGAAAACAATTTATCAAATAGTTTATAAAAAACATTAAAAACCACGTGCATTACTATTTGTTTACTTCAGTATTTACCTTTTAATACTGTCCTACTGCCTTATAGTAAGGAAAGAGGGTTGCCTTTTAACAGTGACAGAGATACCAGTGTTTTGGTAAAGAGAAGATCAGATTCAACAGCAGTATAAGCTGTACAGTTGCTCATTGCAGTCGTGTTATCCACAAACAAGTTCAGTGGTGATGGGTTTTTTTCATACATAACTGTATCAATTGATAGTCCTGATATCATCAGTTAAGTAATTAAATAAATACTTTTACAAGTTTGTGAAAAGGGACATAAACAGCTGTGTTAAATATACGCATGTGCACCAGCACACACACTTGTTCACATTTTACTCCCTATATTGAATGGTTGAAAGACTTTATCAGCATGAACCCAGTTGGAAAGCGTTATTTCTAAGTGTCAGCTGTGTTATAATCCTCAATCACACACACACGCAGACACACACAGCCTTCTTGAACTCATGGCACAGTGTATGCTGAATAGACGACTAAGAAACTGGTTGGGTCATGTTTTAGGATTATAGTCCTCTACCTGTAAAATTAAATGTCCTGATTAGAGTTGTGTACCAGATCCTCAGCTGGAATAAATGTAACAGTGCAACTGAAATTTGGCCCCAGAGCTCTACAGTGATGTTGCTTATTTAAATAACAGTACATGAATATATACAAACACATCCCCCATGCCCCTTACCCTGCCTCACTTTACATCCTGTACTCTCAGTGTTTTGTACAAAAGACATCCTCACGTAACTAAGCAGAGTGGTTCTTTTTGGACAGCAACTCTTCCATCAGCCAGGCCACGTTTTGAGTCCTCTGAGGTCTCCCTTTACCCCATCCCACCACCCTTCAGGCCAACATATGGTGATTTCTCCTGCTGCTAACACCCATTCAGCTGTCAGCAACTGCAGAAAAAATACAACCCAGTGATGAAATGAAATTTCACATCCATGTATGCAGTGTCATTAGGCTTGCTGGGATCCTGACAGACCTGTCTTGCCCAGAGTATGTTCAGGCAGACTGGGGAGTAGAAGGAGGACTGTTTATACCAGCTGAGGATCTATCCCATTGGTTCATGCAATGACTAGCAGCTGTCAGGGAGAAGGGCACCCAAAAGGAAGACCCATGGCTAGAGGCTCCTGCACCACCTCCGGCCATTCTCCATTCACTCATCCCTCTCAGACATTGATTGGCAGGTTCTCCTGACCTGCATTACCGTTGGGCGCCCGGCACAAACTCACAAGTTCTCCTTCTCACCCGAAAAATAAGAAGGCAATCTCTTGTTTTTCCCATTTCTTCTTGCCTTTCCCTTTCCTCTGCTTCCCCGCTGCTTGCCTGACCGCCTATACACTTGTGCATCTCGGGACTCCCCATACTGATATGCTGTCCCTGCTGTAAGGTCCCATAAAGGCGCTTCTCCCTTAGCAAAGATGCATAGCAGAGTCTTTGACTCCACGAGCATTCATGTACTTTAAATCTTTTTTCCTGTCATGAATCTTTGTAGAGACCAGTTTCAGAGTCCTCGGGGGTTTTTTCTGTGGCTTGTTGACTGTAAACTATCTTGTAAACACTGCAGCAACATAAATAATGGATTAAAGTACCACTGGATGATGGAAAGCCCCAGCAACTTGGAGAACAGAGTAAGCTAGAAGAAGCCAAGTAAGCAGGGAAATTTGAGAGGGATTGATGTATTCTCAGGACCATTTTAGTCCATCAAATCAGTAGTTTCCAGAGGAAAAACTGTTCTACTGAAAAATTTCTGATCTGCTCTACTGTTAGTCATAACTGCTTTCAGTTCAAATAACTTTTTTTTTTTTTAATTCCAGATTAATTTTTCTGCTCTTTTAGAACATTCACCTGCAATTTTGGTTGACCACATGAATGTAAAGTAAATGCTTTTGTGTCTGTTTCTAAACCAGGGATATGGAGGTAAAGAGAAGGCTTTCATTGCAACTCAGGGACCCATGATTAATACCGTGAATGATTTTTGGCAGATGGTTTGGCAAGAAGACAGCCCTGTCATTGTTATGATCACAAAGCTGAAAGAAAAAAATGAGGTATGACAAATAGTAAAACTGAGAAATTATTCCTATGGCTGCATACTGTAGAAAGAACCTTAGCAGATATGGAACCGGCTCTTAAGTACTCTGGTAACGGGCAATGTGAAAAGTAATGTTGGGGTAGCCAAATATACCAACTGCAATTGCGTAGCAATCATAAGAGAAGTATTAAAAAAAGACAAAAAGGAATTCCATTTCCTAGATCTGTGCTGTTGGTTTCACAATTTTTTAAGAAACATCTCATTTATCTGTTGGTCACCTCTGTACTTCTTGTTACTTTCTGGTATATAAAGAATCATAGAATCCTAGAATGGTTTGGGTCAGAAGGGACCTTAAAGATCATCTAGTTCCAACCCCCCTGCCATGGGCAGGAACACCTTCCACGAGACCAGGTTGCTCCAAGCCCCATCCAATGTGGCCTTGAACACTTCCAGGGATGGGGCAGCCACAACCTCTCTGGGAAACCTGTTCCAGTGCCTCACTACCCTCACCGGGAAGAACTTCTTCCTTACATCTGATCTAAATCTACCCTCTTTCAGTTTAAAGCCATTACCCCTCGTCCTATCCCTACATGCCCTTGTAAAAAGTCCCTCCCCGTCTTTCTTGCAGGCCACCTTTAGGTACTGGCAGGCTGCTGTAAGGTCTGTGCTCTCTTCTTCAGGCTGAGCAACCCCAACTCTCTCAGCCTGTCTTCCCTGGCAGGAGAGGTGCTCCAGCCCCCTGGTCATCTTCATGGCCCTCCTCTGGACTTGTTATGATTAGAGGTTTCCTGACATGGTTGAAGTTTGCACTTTGCTATAATGGCAGGTTTTGAATCCATTCCAGGTATTACGAATCTTCTGGACCATCCCAGAAATACAGTTTGGGCTCCCAAATGCCAACACCATGGAGGGACTTAGCCGGAATGGAAATACATGGCTCTCTATCTTAGTACCAAGTAGAAACAATTGCATTTTAATTGCTAATGGCCATCTAACTGCCTGTTATACATTCTGTGACTTTTGGATTGATTCCCAACTACATCTTCAATAGATTTATTTAGTATTCATGTAAATTGTTGCCAGGCTTTCCTTGATAGTGCCAGAGTCCCTATTTGTGACTGCCAGACATTAGCAACAAAAATCACTCTCACAAGCAGAGGACCAACACAAAACTCTGTTCTGGAAGACTGAATATTAAAGAAGTGGTTTACAGGGCTTGTGGACAAGAGAGAGACAGACATAAGGGAGTTTGACTTTTTCTTGAGTCCAAACTGCTGGACTTGGTAGCAATTCCCATCTCCAGGTAGGTGCCTCAACCAAGTCTCAGCACCTTGCCAGGTAAGCACCAGGGCCATATTGCCCTGGCTCCACTCACATCCCTGCTCTTCAAACTCAGATGCACGTGATGATAGAGAAACAGACTTTATTCAGGCAAAGTTCCCAGTCTGAGTGATCAAGGGCCAAGATCCCAAGTGCGTTCCCAGGGCTCAAACTCACTGCTCTATTTAAATATGGACTCAGTAGACATACTCTACTGCTTGGGTCTTTGTCACCGTGAGTTTGGGCTTCCAACATGAACTTAAAATCCAGCGGATTTTGAGAAAGCTGTATGTAAAAAAGTAGGTTTGTCCTGTAAAATATCCCAAGACTTAGTTCCAAACCAGGTGCCATTTTGCAATAGGCTGTTCAAACAATTGTCCAGAAGCCTACATTAAAAAGATTACTCCTGAAAATGGAGAAAGCTTACCCCAGCCTAACTGGCCAAAAGAATAAGTACTTCACTGAGGAAACGCTGACTGTTTAAACACTCACATCTGACACTGTGTAAGAAGAATGACTTGAAAGAAGTGCCCAGTGGTTTCCATTGTGTCAGGAAGCCCTGTGTTTACCTGAGTTACGCAGGCTCTAGGCACTGGTGTTTATCCGCATTGTTGTGGCCTGGCAGTGGTAATTTCCTCCTAATAGAAAGGGTGGGGAATCTCAAATCGTTCCCAGGCTATATAGAGAGGCAGTGTTTGCACAAGCTGTCCTGCCCTCTCTAGAAACATTAGGAACTCTCCCACCGGTAGCAGGTTCCTCCTGAAACCTTGCTTGCTATTGAAAGGAAAAAAGCTTAGCTAGTGGCTATGCTCAGCATATTAACTTCACTGTTAAAGTATTTGCTATCTATAGAGAAGGCAAGAGCAGACGTTATTTAGCATAATAGCACTTGATATCTTTTCTTCTCTGTGATCTGTTTCATTTCCATCATTTTCAGAGGTACATCTGCAGTATACACACACACACCAAATACCTTCATATTTGAAAGTGTATTCATCCACTCATCCACATCCATCCCTGCACAAATAAAACCCCATACCTGAGTCTCAGGTATAGGCCCCATTCCTCAGTTGGTATAACATCAGTCAGCCTCCATTTGAGCTATAATGTACTATAATGTATAAAGTAATGTATCATGAGGGAGCTGTCCAATGAGAGACACATGAAAAACCTTAATCTCAACTATAGATTCATTTATTTATCATAAGTAAAACTATTTGGGACATGAGTGTCCTAGTTCAATACACTGATGTGATGAATTTGCAACAACAGTGGGAATTGTGTGAAATGATGATAAAGAAAGGTTTCTGTAGAGTTACATCCTTCCGTGAGATGAAAAAATGGTTAAGACTCACTGTGGTAACAGTTTTTGTAAGATGGATGAAGATAGAATATGAAAGTAGAGTGCTGAGCAAAATACTCATTTCAGCTGTATGAGAAAAATGTGGAGCATTAAATTATTGGATTTTCTTTCTTTTACATTTTGAAGTCTGATAAAAAAAAGGAGATTGATTTGTAAGCAGGAATAATGCTGAAGGAGCTATGGGTGCCATAAGTATTTTAAGCAGAATCTGTAAAACCTGTCCTCAAAACTACGCAATGTCTGAACAGATTGGAAATCTACCTGTGCAAGGAGAGTCCACAGCAGAGTTGCTTCTGCCTGAATAAATAATGAGAAACTTGGAATTCTAGGCTATAATTTTAGCATTAATATGAGGAAAACCACATCTCATCTAGTGATCTAGGTACCCTCCCTGGTCACTGAAGAGCAGTAGTCACCTCCAGGGAGTGATCCATCCCACTCTAAGAGAATGAGATAAATCACCCACTGAAGGTGACCATCTCTAATCCTGTAGTAATATTTTAGGACACGATCTTACAAAGCTTTATCCACGAGGCATGTAAAAACTTCATGTATTACTGAGTTTAGTCAAGACAACTGAGCAATGGAAATCAGACAAATATGGGGGGTGCAAGAATTTTATAGACTTTATATAATTTTATAGAGAAGTTTATAGACTTCTGTTGTATCAGCTGGTTTTCGTAGTTATGCTATGTACACTGTAGATAATATGCATTTAGTTTGCCTCCAGAACTTACTAGCAACATTACCTGTTAACCAGGAAACATATTTTGGGAAGCATAAAGAATACTGTGCAGCATTCTGCAAGTAGAAGGGACTCATACTGACACATGCATTAAGCAATGTGTGTTTATTCAACTCAGGTAATGTAAATCTTGTCAGTAATTATCTAGGACAATCTTGTTAACTCACTGTTTAAAGCTCGTATTATTTTTTATGTAACATTTTTGCCTTGGTGTGTAGGCATGCTTATCTACACATAGCAAAGTAGATTTTGGAATTCGGAAATCCTGCCTTTTGCAGAATTCACATAAGTCTCTTTGAAGATTACTTATTAGTTAAGTTGAGTGTTGGCACCATAGATATGTCTTAGATTTTGGCAAAACTTAAGAAAATTTGGTCCTAACTTTCAGGATTTTAGTATACAAAGGCAAATCCTGCAAGACCTCTTGAAGTAAACCTCTCATGCTTGAGTTAGTAGTGACAGTAAATAGAGGGCAGGAGTAAAAAGGGATTCTGGAATTGAAGCTTTGTTGTAATTATTCATTACTGTTGTGTGTTGGCCTGGTTATTGGGACGTTTAATGTGTAAATTTATTGGCATAGCTGTGTGGAAAAATAAACAAGAAGAGGAGCTGAAGTAAAGCAACTTTGCAAATATTTGGGAATTGTTAAACTAATTTTGTTCAGGGACCAAATCCCAGGAAAATCAAGCAGGTAAATAACACGTCAGCTGAGAGAGCCTTCCTCCATTCAGCAGAATTGAGGGACCAGGCTGTGGTAGGAGGCAAGTTAAAAAAGCCTGTGCTCCTGAGCACAGACCGACCGCGGCAAAGAGCAGGTGCCAGCCCCAGTCCGAGGCAGGGCCAGATCCTGCTCCGTTGCGGAGATCCAGCTCAGGAGCGGTCCCACGAAGCCTGGCACCCTGCGGGCGTGGGATGGGGTGTGCAAGGAGCCAGGACGGGGGATGGAGGGAGGGAGCCTAAGCCTGCAGCCCTGTCACAGGGGGAAGGACAAAGGCTGAAATCAATTAAAGGTCATGCGAGATACTGTTTCTTGTATAAACTTCCTGTTCGGGTCAGGGAATGTTGTTTTTTTCTTAAAAAAACCCGTCAGGCTCCAGATCAGAAATAATCATTTATTAACAGAAAGCTAACCAATGGAAATGAATCCAAGAGGGCAATTTAAAAGACGGCAGGAAGATGAGATTTTCCGCGTGAAAGTAGGACGATTCCCAGGCTTTT